>JACEFZ010015802.1:175000-180000 GCA_014155875.1 Cepaea nemoralis
CCGCACAGAACAGGCTGCATGCAATTTGTTTGTTAGGCTGATTTTGTTTTGTACTTGCGATATTTCTGTTTCTCATGGCGCTGTGTACACAACTTTTCTGTTTTTTATTTTGTATGAAATTAAGTTTTGTGTTTTCATTATTGTGTTTAGGGGATAGGGATGTTCACATACATTCTCCGTTTAACAAACCAGACTTACCTCAGTATCGTGTCCGGTTGTTCGTATTTGTGACCTCAGAAGTGTGTGCGCTGAACTTGTTCTCAAGCTCGTACCAGGGTGGGCACCAGTCACGAGACGTTTGTGACAGAAGTCATCGCTACAAAATAATGAAACAAGTTGAAAAATAATGAGAATACAAACATAGTTTCAATATGATGTCAATGTAAACATAATGTCACGTTCATTAACTGGATATTTGTTTTATACACACACATACGAACACACACAACACGCACGGACGCACACATACTACGTAACTATAGATAATACTAAGGGACAGGAGGAGTTAACGTAATAACTGGGCTATCGATGGTCGATGTAATAAGCGACTGAGACAGAAAGATTTAACAAACGTTTATCAGATATGGCCGGCTTGAGGGTAGTGAACGCAGTTTCACAAACCCGACATACCGGTTTCGAAGTCTACCGTGGGAGATCTGGGAGCAGATCGCCTTGGGTTGATTTTCACAATGGGATGAGCGACGGCCTTTCAGAGGCTATGGCAAACTATTGGACATAACATTGCCTATACAATGAGAAACAGCTAATAAATGTTGGGGTTGATTGCGACATATGTTAAAAGGACATGAAACTTACATCATGCCTCCGTTTCGAAGGTGTCAAGCCATCTGCCTCGCGCTCCGAAAGTTGTGAGTTCGATTCCGAGCTACGTCTTTCAATTCACGGGTGCATTTTTCTCGAAGACGCTTGGGGGTTGTCGCTGAAGCTACAGAGTTCGTGCTTTGTGTGACGCTTTCGGCAGGTCGCCCTGCTGGAAGAGACCGAGCCATTTGGGATAAAACCGGTAATATATGCCGGTCTCTCTGGCAGAGGGGTTACACCACTTTCTCCGTAATCCCTTTTATCACGCAGATTCTCGTAGCGGGCGAGAACTGGGAGCGGTTCGACCCCCGCTGGTGACTTGCGGGATAACTGAGCCGGCCGCTCAGAAAGCAATGGCAAACTACTGAGCGTAATCTTGCCAAGAAATCAACAGACAGCTGAAAGATGCTGCTGTTGACAGCGATGTCCTGTAAAAGGATATGCGAATTAAAAGAAAAAAAAAAGAATATATATATATATATATATATATATATATATATATATATATATATATATATATATATATATATATATATATAAAGCTGAAAAACACGTGTGATGAGTTGATTCGTACGTTGAAGGAATAATTAATGGAATAAGGAGGAATAATAAGCAGTTCACTGCAATGGTCTCAACGCACTGCCTCTCGCACTTGTACAGTGCCAGACTGCAGCTATTTATATTACCTCCCCACTTTTGTCGCTTCTGTACATCTTGCTCTCGTGCATTCAATTTGTCCATCTTGTTAAGCGATATGACTTCACATTTTCATTATCAGGCCAGTAGGAGGTGTGATCAATACACACACAGTTCTGTATTTTCAGAAAAAATATCAGGTGCCCTAGTCAGAAGTGTCATCATGTCATCATCATGTGCCATCATGTTTCACCATCTTTACATGATCACCAGAGTCGTGGATCAACTCTGTGTTCTTGTCTCGACCATACCACGTGGAAAAGCCATCCAGATATTTACTTTTCTGCCTTCCCCTTGTTCTTTCCCCCTGAATGTTGCAAGTTGTTGCCAAGTTCTCCAGTTTATGTTATTTCATAACGTGCCCAAAAATCTTGACAGCTTGCATCCAATTTTTCTAATCAGTTTACGAATTTCATTTGCTCCTTGAAGGACATCCTCATTGGTTTTTCTGCCTGTCGATGGTATTCTTTACATTTGCCTCAGAAACCACATTCCCACTGCCATGAGATGTGTTTCAGTTTGTCTGCTTATTCTGCACATTTCGCATCGATACAAAAGTCAGAAGTTTGGTAAACTCTAAAATCTTACGCCAAGGAGAAATAAAAGTTCGACAAATCTAGGGTATCGAATTCTGACCTATGTGCAGGTAAGTCGATACACTGTCTACTGTTCTATCATAGGCACACGAAAAATGACCTATTGCTTGGGCGTACACAAACAATGGCTGCTGTATTTATTGATTAGTTTACAATTGCAGCATGCAGATGTTTGCTGACTTCATTACACGGACATATCTCCGGGCTATGACAAGAGATCGGCAATGGAAAGTTCACATGGTGACTTAGTAGAAGTGCACAGGTTAATAGCCGTTGAGATTCAGCTATGGTTGTCTGATTTCGACCGGTCCTGTTGCCTTAGCCAATACTTGACTTCTTTTACACTATTCAACCACTCCAAATGTGCTCACATAATTTGTCAAGTAAGGACATGTCTATAACACCGGAACAACGTTTCCAATGCTTCAATTGTACTAGGTTTCTGCAATCATACGCCCACAGCGTCATCAGTTTAATTATTCAGTCTTCATCATCATCATCATCATCACCTTCCACTTTTGCCGTCAAGCGTCGTGGGAGGGGAGGGGGTGGTGGTGGTGGTAGTGGGGGGGGGGGGGGTAATTGATGTTCCACGCCCGATGGGTGGCGCTGGATTGTGTCATTTATTGTGATTGTGCAATGTCTCTGATGCCGTCAATCCATTTTTTTATCGGGCGTCCTCTTGCCCTCGTAGCAGATCTTCTTTGATATAATCCAGTGCTGGTAGTTGATGGTGTTGCATCCTAACGAGATGGCCAAACCATTTGATCTTCTGTCTTATGTGGCACAAGGTGTTGATCCCATTGTCTGTCTGATAACATCATTTATTACTCGGTCTCGGATAGTTAAGTTGGAAGCACTTCTCAAGTATCTCATCTCGCAGGTGTTGATTTTTCGTAAGTTTGATTTGGATAATGTCCAAGTTTGACATTGATAGCAGAGGATTGGTATGAATATGCTATTTAATATCTTTCGATTTGCAGACATAAGTATATTTGGGTGATGGTTTATATATAAGTGCATTTGCTTTTAGACATCTGATTTCAATTGTTCTGTATATTTTGCCATCTTCTGTGATCATACTTTCTATGTATTTACATTCTTTAACTTTTTACAGAGGTGTACTATTTATAAGTATATTTAGTGGACCAGAAGATCTTCTAACCTGCATTTCTTCAGTTTTGGCTGCGTTTATTTTCATTTGTATCTGCTGCATGTTGGACTCTGCTGCGTGCCCTCGCTTCGCTGTAAAACAGGCACTGATCGTTTGCATTTAAGAGCTCAATTATTGCAGGTAGATCTGTTGTTGCCTATAAGGCAAACAGTTCGAAATGTTCTGAATCGGTTCTGTCAAGGCTTTTCTGGATATCCTGTCTATGTAGATATTAAATAGCAGGAGAAGAGTACGCACCCCTGTCTCACTCCTGTATTGACTGTGAACATATCTGATACACCTTCTTGTGTTCTGACTGCACTTTGGCTGGAGTTGTACATGGTTATGATGTTTTCTAGTAATTGACCCAGAATCCCGTAGTCTTCAAGAATTGTCCATTATTTGTATCTACTCTGTCGAATGCCTTTTCCTGATCTACAAACACAATATTCTGCTGGTCACTGTATTCGATGATTATTTGTCACATATTTGTCTTAGTGTGAATAGTGCATTAGTGTAACTTTTACTTTTCCTGAAACCAAATTGTACCGTGCTTGCTTGTTGTTCGACTGTTGGTCCAGCTCTTTATTCCAATAGTTTTGCGTACATTTTCCCTCTGTAACTCAAGAGTGATATTCCCAGTATGTTTCGTACTCTCTCATATTGCCTTTCTGTTTCCATATTGGTACTATTATTGCGTGTTGTCAATCGTCTCGGACGTTTCTTTTTTCCCAGACTATATTTTAAAAAAATCATGTTAGTCATTTAAGTCCTGTTTTCCCCACACGCTTTAATAGCTTCTGTGGTTGTTCCAGCAAGACCCGGTGATGTGTTTTTGGGACTTTTCTGTATAACTGATATTACTTCTGCTAGTATGGAGTTGGGTTATAGTTGTTCACAGTGTTAAATAATTACTGTATTTGTAAAGAATGCATCGACGCGGAAATGATAACAATGATGGGGACAATCTCCAGGCTATCAAAGTAATAAGTGCCGATCAATACTAGCGAGTGCATGTCACGTGTAAATGAATACATGCATTAATTGACTATGATTGTCGCACACAGAACAGTAAAGAAATAGATATTCGAGATATAACAAGGTATAATTCCTCGCCCCCCCCCCCTTCCGCCCACTATTCTTTTGCTTTTTCTGCCGCTCCTGGACATATATCAGGTAAGACTTATTATGTGATGGTCTTCAACTTTTAAACATTTGGTTACTTTGGCATAGCAATAAATACAGATTTTATTAGGTCATTAGAAATGTTCCCTTTACTAAAGATGTCATTTGGCGATCTTATTTCAATTTTAAAATCGTCCATGGCCGATTTCATTCAAAACAATATTGTCTGGTCCGGGTGCCTTTCCCTTCTTAATGTAACGTGGCTCATCTCTGTTTCTGCAGGTAGTATTGGTGGGCCCTCACCATTGTGTCGAATAGTACTGGTGGGCCGTCACCATTGTGTCGAATAGTACTGGTGGGCCCTCACCATTGTGTCGAATAGTACTGGTGGGCCCTCACCATTGTGTCGAATAGTACTGGTGGGCCCTCACCATTGTGTCGAATAGTACTGGTGGGCCCTCACCATTGTGTCGAATAGTACTGGTGGGCCCTCACCATTGTGTCGAATAGTACTGGTGGGCCCTCACCATTGTCTCGAATATTTGCACCCGGTCTCTTATCATTTAGCCCTTCAACATAATCCGGCCATCTGTGCTTCCTAACAAAAT
>JACEFZ010015802.1:182500-337500 GCA_014155875.1 Cepaea nemoralis
AGTTACGCCGCGGCTCGAAACGTTTACCTCCAAAAGAGGACAAGACTTAGCTGAAGGGAGTAAAAGTGTACTTCGACGCGCGACCACCTAGACACTTCAAACAAGCGTTAACACTAGCCAGGTCTATCGCTCCCCGTAAACAACAGCTGTAGAATATGGAAAGAATTAGTACCCAGCAGTTTTATAACAGTGTAGCCTCAATTCGATACACCAAGGCAGCATGGGGATGCATTTAAAGATAATAACGTGTACGTTCGGTGGCTCGCAGGCATTCATCAAGGCAAAATAGATATACTGTCTGATTCACTGTCAGTGATACTTGTGTCTGTTCTTTTGGACCCCTTTACACGACCGAAAGCACACTGGGCATATGGCACCAGGTCAGTGGTTCTCAGCTTTTTTTGGCCTATGCACCCCTTCACCATATGTTCAGAATGCCCCCCCCCCCCCCCCCCCCGTTTTCGTATTTCCTCCCTATAAGTCCCCCCCTCCCACACACACACAGTATACGTAAAAATGGAAGATAAATTTAGTAACACATACTAGAACAAGTCTAGACGCCTACATAAAACGTGATTTGCGGGCCTACTTACGTTATAAAACGAATTCCTGAAGGGCGAGAAGTACAGAACTGTAAAGTATGGAGGGAAAAACAATATCAAGTAATCGGTTCTTGTATTAACGCGATCTTGAAATAAACTTAATTCCCCCTCTGGAAACGGAATTCCCAACGGGTTGAGAACCACTACACTAGCCCAATCGTTACACACCGGGTAGCTGCTATAAAACGTCAGAAAAGAATGCATGTAGTGTGCACGACTGCTGCCGTTCGTTGGTGAGACAAACCACGGAAACTGTTACAGATATATTGCCCCGGTGAAATTCTGCGTGGCTGCATGGATAAAAGTGCTCGTTCTGAAACATCCGGTGTGCTGATACCGAGGTTGCGGGTTCAACCCCTAAAGACGTGAGTTAGAATAAAATGTTGACTTCTCATTCTTGACTTGGGGACGTAAATTACATCGCCTGAAGACGAGGGACACTGGGAAAGCTAATCTACAAGCAACATTCAGTCCAGCGCACTAGCAATAGCAGCACGTGTGTGGACTACGCTTGGGTTCAAAGCCAGCGAACGCCCCCCCCCCCCCCCCCACCCAAAAAAAAATTGTGCTGGTCATGCGGAAGTCTGTGACAATAAGTGGGCAAGACACTCGATGATTATTAGTGTTACTATTATTAGTAACACCAGCCACAGCAGCAGTAGTAGAAGTAGAAGTAGAAGTAGTAGTAGTAGTAGTAGTAGTAGTAGTAGTAGTAGTAGTAGTTGTAGTAGTAGTAGTAGTAGTAGTAGTAGTAGTAGTAGTAGTTGTAGTAGTAGTAGTAGTAGTAGTAGTAGTAGTAGTAGTAGTAGTAGTAGTAGTAGTAGTAGTAGTTGTAGTAGTAGTAGTAGTTGTTGTTGTTGTATTAGAGTAACATAAGTTGTATTAACAATGTCCTAGACAGAAAGGGAAACAATCAATCAATCAATCATGTGCCATGCCGGAAAGCGTGGGCGGTCATGACTCGCCATTTCACTCGATCACCAGAGTCGTGGATCAGCTCAGTGTTCCTGTCTTGTCCATTCCATGTGGCCAAGCCATCCAGGTATTTTCCTCTCGGTCTTCCTCTTGGTATGTTCCCTTCGATCTTGCCAGTTGTCGCTAAGTTCTCCAATACATTTCTTCTCACAACATGTCCAAAAGATTTTGACTGTCTACGTCTAATTTCTCTAATCAATTTACGATTTTCATTTGTCTCCTGTAGTACTTGTCCATTGGTTTTTCTATCTGCCCATGGTATTCTTTGCATTTTCCTCAGAAACTACATTTCTGCAGCCATCAGATGTTTTTCAGTTTGACTGATCATTGTCCAAGTTTCACATCCATACAAAAGAACAGACTCTCGTTTCAATTGACATCTTTTTATTGGTCAGAACGTTTTTCATCTTGCTAAAGGTTACTTTCGCCATGGCGAATCTTGTTCTAATCTCTTCAAGGCATCTCCCATCAGATGTTATGACTGTTCCGAGATAATTGTACCGATTCACTTGTTGAAGAATATTCCCATTTACTTGTATATTACATTGTGGTACTTCGTTCTTCCTCGTTACGACCATAACCTGTGTCTTTTTACAATTTAATTATAACCCCAGTTGCTCACTGTGTACAACAACCGCATCTACTAATTGGTGCAGATCCTGCGCATTGTCTGCAACCAATACTGTATCATCTGCATATCTAATGTTATTGATGTTGCGTCCTCCAATGTCGCATAAAAATGAATGAAGGGCAACATCATGTATCGATTTCATTGAGACGCCGACACATACAGTTATGTGAATGAAACTCGATAAGCCACCGAAAGAGCTAGGTACAGAGCCAGAGGAGACCAAGAAACATCGGATAGACAACATCAGGGGCACTTTAAACAAACACAGATACGATGCTAACAAAGGCAACACATCCGGCCTTGCAACACAAGCTTCCCCTATCCCTACGTTTAATGGCAAGTGTGGATTAGGAAAAAGACATCCTTCATTAGGGGCTAATGATTGTGCTACTTGTAGGGGCTAATGATTGTGCTACTTGTAGCAGTGAAACGGGAACAATTAGCAGACAAGCTGAAAACCATATTAACGCAGTAGAAATGTGGTTTCTGTGGCAAATGCAAAGAATACCATGGACAGATAGAAAAACCAATGAGCAAGTCTTAAAAAAAAATGAAAACCGCCAACTGATTGGGGGAATTAGACGTAGTCAGTCAAGATATTTTAGATACGTTATGAGAAGAAAAAACTGGAGAACTTGGTGGCAACTGGCAAGATTGATGGGGAAAAAAAAAGCAGAGAGGTAAATATCTAGATGGGTTGTCCCCCATGGCATAATAGAGACAAAAACACAGCTAATCCACGTCCGGTGATCGTTTGAGAAAATGACCGCTCCGCTTATCGGTATGGCCCATGATGATGATGATGATGATAATGTAGCAGTTTATAATGCCAGAATAACAGTAATATCATTTACAGTAATGTAAATTGCTGTGCGCAGCTAGATTTTTCCTGTATGAATGTTAAACAATGAGCAATGACATGTTGAAGACATTGGCGGCAGTTGCGATGCAGTTTCTGAGAAGAATTGTGAGAATATCCAACATGTCGGCTCTGTGGCGAAGGAGTTACGGACGTAATTCGTAATCGCGCATACCGCGTTTGAAACACAACTGAGAGCGATTTGGCAGCAGATCACCTTGTGTTGATTTTCATACAGTGGTATGAGTGCCGGTCGTTCAGAAAGGAATGGCAAACTACTGAACGTAAATTTGCCAAGAAATCACAAACAAATGCTGGGGTTGACTCCGACGTCTTGTAAAGGATATGAAACTAACTTGCTGTTGTTGTTGTTGTTGTTGTTGTTGTTGTTGTTGTTGTTGTTGTTGACAATATCGTCGACAAAGAAGAAAACAAGCGCGGAGGTATTAAAAAGTGTACAGTCTCGCTTCACTTTATATTTAGAACAAATTTGAAAAGTACGGTACATGATGCCATAAAAATGTGCCCCACAGTCCATCGTGAAGCAATATGCAACGAATGGTTGTCGTCTGCTGGAGTAATTCTTTGCACTCCAAACGGAGTGGTATTATCAACGGAAGAAAGCACTTTTTGGGTTGAACATGTGTTTCGAAATAGCGGTCTATACTCACGGATGGTTGTTCAAACATTTATATATAGCAAGATTTCCCAATAATCATCCTCCCCATCGCATTACGATTAGAAATTTGTTGAATAAGTTTTTTGTTACGGGAAATGTGAAAGATACTCCGCGATCTGGTCGGCCTGCTGTGTCTGAAGGAAAATGTCTAGACACCCAATACAGAATCCTGAAAAGTCCAAGCAAGTCTTTGAGGAAAATATCGCAACAAGTGAACGTATCAGTGAGCACAGGGCACAAAATTCTTAAACACCGATTAAAGTTTCATCCTTTCACGAAGTTCTTGATGATAAGTGCGTGATATGGTCGTTGTCTAGGTAACGATACTCCTGGTGTGTCAATTGAGCTATCTCACTGTCTTATACTATGACTCACCCCCGCAGTGCACATTCACCAGTCAGTAAACAAGACCGATCTTGGCGCACATACTCCTTTAATACAGAAATAACACAGACCCACGGAACATATTTATACTTCCAGAAACACTATATAATCCATAGAATATCCATATTCTCCTCACAACATTAACACGCACACATCACTGTCTTCTCGCGGCCAGCTTAATCTCAACTTCACAAGACAGTTCATCCAGCTCCTATCCACAGCTGGACCTCACACATCACAACCCACACCCTGGGTCTAGCTATCCAACCCACTTTGGGTTCAGGCCTCTACTCACTATAAAACCCACTCTGGGTTCAGGCCTCCATTAGCTATCCAACCCACTTTGGGTTTTAGCCTGCATTCACAACTGGGAGAACAACACAACAAAAGATCTGACCGCAGTCAGTCTAAGCTCCCACTTCTTCGACAACCGATCCGCTCGGCGCCAAAACATCAACTATCCTCAAGTCCTGACTTCACCCAGAACTAAACTCTCTCTCCCCCCATCCACCCTGGAGTCTGCACTCACCCTCACCATTATTTCTCATGGCTGGTTGTTTTTCTCGTAGTCTCCCTACTGGGGTCACTCACCTTACTGTCTCTAACTTTCATCTATTATTTCTCATGCCCGGTCACTTGTTTATGTACTAGCACGGTCATTCTCCTTAATGTCAATAACCCCAGGCATGTGTCACATCCATACAGGATTTATGTTGTGTCTGAACTAAACAAGTGATAATCAATTCAGAGCCAACTATTCCTTGTGGTTTTAAGCATTTTTAGCTAAAAAAGACTAGCCAGTTGTAGATGTAACATTCTTCTTTGATGAGGCATGGTTTCATCTATCTTGATACGCTAATAGCCAAAATAATCACATTTGGAGCACTTTTAATCCCAACGCATTTCACAAAACGCCTCTATACGATAAGAAAATGAGGGTATGGTGTGCCACGATTAGAAAAATAAAAGGTTTTATTGGACCAATTTTCTTCAATAACACTATAAATGCTGATCGGTACCGCACTGGCATTCTGGAACATTTTTTAGAACAGCAGAATGAATGTGAAATTGAAGAAGCGCATTTCCAGCAAGCTGGTGCAACTGTACTCACAGTTAGAGCATCACTGCGTTGTTTGGAAGAATTGTTCGCAAATCGCATAATATCACGTGGAATTTAACCTGCTCGTTCTCCAGATCTAACTCCATTAGATTATTATCTATGGGGTTTCTTGAAAGTAAATGTTTACAAAAAATAATGTAGGCACACATGAGGACCTGAAAGAAGAAATCAGAATTACCATTCAAGAAATAACAACAGACACGTTGCTGAAGGTATTTGACAATATGAAGAGAGTGTACAGTCATGTCTTGAAGCCCGTGGTGGACAACACCTGTTATAATGAATACATCATAGATATTTTCCAGCTTCTCAAAAAAAGCGTTAGACCATAGTAATGACTATTGTAACTAATTTGATGCATTTTTAGCACATTTTTTTCGATGACGTCATGTACTTCATTTTTCAAATGTGTAGATAAAGTGTAGTGAGTCTTTACAAACACCCGGTACAAGTCTACAGTAAAAATCATCAGGGTTAGATGCAAATGTTATCTACGCACATATAATGGAGTAGTCATTGAATAATTAACAGTGTTCATTTGTAACATTATTGAGCACCGGCTGTCGTCGGTGCAATGTATAAATTATAGTTTATCCAAATGACATTTATGTTTTGCACATATTGTAAACACCTTTTCATAATCATTCCATTAACTCGGTTAATACGAGCTTGTAACCTTGTAAATCTATGAGGAGGACAAGTTATTATTTTATCTATAATTAACGTCAATATTTATAGACGTTTCCATTTGGTCAATATCAGAAGTGCTCTGGGGACGAACCCAGCTTCAGAAAATGAGATCCGGAGTTCTGGGAAAGCAAAAGTGGCCTTTTGATAGTGACAAAATTATTTGCTCATTTGGCATACGATCTTTGTGCCAAGTGCCTCTTTCCCAACAATGGCATGCCAACCGGGTTGTTTCTATCTGCGAACTGAACAAGAACAGTAAGATATAAAAGTGGAGTTGTGGCAACAGATATATGACGCATGATCAGAAGTAATGACATCATGAATCAATTTTGCACAATGTCAACAGTCTATTTCATGCAAACGAAAACGAAAAAAGAAATGTTTACTAAGAGACGGAAATAAATGGTTCAATCATGTGACACGATTACCTTCGAAAAGCATAACATAACAGCACTGGTGTTTAGATATGTGGCGGAAACAGCTAGAGTGAAACGAAGACATAGGAACATATCAGAGGAGATGAATATCACACAACCCACACAAGCGCCTTGACCATACGTTAATACGTTAATTCATTATCTGTCGACTACAGGTAAAGAAGAAGGAGTAATAAGAAAAGAGGAAGAAGAAGAAGAAGAAGAAGAAGAAGAAGAAGAAGAAGAAGAAGAAGAAGAAGAAGAAGAAGAAGAAGAAGAAGAAGAAGAAGAAGAAGAAGAAGAAGAAGAAGAAGAAGAACTCTCCCTGTTAGTCTCCATAACCTCTATGATTATTGTTGTTTCCATGAAAATATACTACCTCGTCTCCTGAAATGTTCACATTTCTAGATGCCTTATTCAATTGTTTAGTTACGTACTTTCAAACCCCCCCCCCCCCCGCCACCCCCGATCCTTAGGGCAGTGAGATAGCCTTCTCGGATCATCATCATCATCATCATCATCAACATCATCATCATCATCATCATCATCATCATCATCATCAAGTGCCATGCCAGCTGGCGTAGGCTTTCATGACTCTCCACAGATCTCGGTCCTTGGTTTTCTGAATCAACTCTGCTGATGATATTCCTCCATGTCACCATCTCAATCCACCCAGCATCATTTCTCTTGGTCTGCCTCTGCCTCTCTTCCCCTCGATCTGTCCAGTTGTCACGATGTTCTCCAATGCCTATCATCTCGGATAGAGACGGAAAAACAGACTGTACCGTGTGCTTGTTGTGCCAGTTAACAACCCTACGGCAGTTGTAAATCGCAAAGAACAGGCAGTGTGACGGCTGCTCTGGCAAAACCGTTAGCGAAAGAAAACATAGCCACGGGTAGATAGAACCTGTTACCCTTGACTGAATCTGTCTAGAGGAGGCAAATCTCACAAAAATGCATACCGAAAAACACACTGGTCATGGGTGTGCATAACTAGGAATGACGCACTCCCATCGAAAGAGGACCGTAGAAGAGGCGGAAGAAGAAAGTCTAATTTCTCTTTCATTGTCCAATTTCTGTACAATTCGGTAGTATAGAGATGGTGTGTGTGTGTGTGTGTGTGTGTGTGTGTGTGCGTACGTGCGCGTGTGTGTGTGTGTGTGTAGACAAGTAAGGGCCGCTGTTCACGCCTTAAGGCGTATTGGGTTACAAGATCCATATTTTAAAAATAATTTATATAAGAGCCATAGAAAAGGTTAACGGAGAGAGAGAAAGAGAGAAAGAGAGAGAGAGAGAGAGAGAGAGAGAGAGGGAGGGAGAGAGAGAGAGAGAGAGAGAGAGAGAGAGAGAGAGAGAGAGAGAGAGAGAGAGAGAGAGAGAGAGAGAGAGAGAGAGAGAGAGAGAGAGAGACATTGTGATAATCGTCGGAAATTTCAACGCAAACATTTGTTTTGAAATAACAGACGAAGTAAAATTATACTAGGCGCATTCAGTATATGATATGGAAAGAAGAGAACCTTATTAAATGATGTGTATAAAACAACATTTCAGACACAATTACCCGTTGTTAAACAACACTAAAGAAGGCAACACATCTGGACTTAATCTGATGGTAATTGCAAGAACGAAACAGACTATTTCCTAACACAACAAATATGGACGACAAACGTTTACAAATTCACAAAGACACTGCCGGGAGCAAACTTCAACACAGATCATGAACTGCCTGTTGCAGGCTTTAAGATAAAACTCAAAACATTGATTTAAAAAAAAAGCACAACTAATGCGCTTCGATCTAAGTGATACACCACCTGAATATAACATTGAAGTTTTTAGTCGTTGGATTAACATCACGGCTCACGGTTTAACCCATAAGTGCTCCGTTTTACTCCTAACTCAAACCTGAGTTTGGAGAAACTCAGCTCAATGCACGAACTCCGTTGCATCGGCGAGGATCCTGAAATGCTTTGGGTAGATTTTTAACTCGAAATTTTGCCCGGGCAGCGCCGTTAGGCTACTCGTTTTCGATTTCCAACTGCCAAGGGATTTTTTACGTGCGCAACAATACACACGGGCGTCTGATCTCACTACCCAGAGACCAGGGGAAATTACTGGAAGTCCACGTGGATTTTTTAAAATAAATCCTGGTCCTCACCGGGGCCTGAACCCGGGACCTCCAGCACTCGAGGCGGACACCATACCTCGAGACCACTCAGCCCACAACATTGAAGTAAAAGACACATTCGTGTTGTTGGTGGCAATTTAAGAAAACATGACACCCGATGAGCTAGCCACACAAGCGAGAGACATTATCATAGCATGTGCACAAAACAGTATAATAAAAGACTACAAGAAGCAAGAGATATATCGTATGGTAAACCAGAGACCAACCATATAGCACTACCCGAACCACGACTGCAGGATCATCTATCTATAGCTACTGAAATAAACCAGCCATTTCTGCAGCTGATGCTCCTGCCTCTCCACATCTTCTTTTTCTACAATTCTTCGACTTCTATAATTCGCCGTCTTCTATAATTATTCTTCTTCCATAATTAACAACAATGGTGGAAACTATACAAACGTAATCATAAGTTGATTGACCCGGTAGGAGCCAGTAGCAAAACATGAGCAAATACATTCGAGTGAAGATGTTGAAAACATGTAACTTTCCCGAGGCAACATTCAACACACTACCATGGGCTTATAAATCAAACTGTAGTTAACATTATTTTCCCCCATACAACACCCTTTAATTTTATATATAATACAACATGTCTGCTACCATATTAACAACTTGTAAGTGATAAGTGTAAAACATCCCTACTTTCCATATTCTGACATCCATTTCTGTTTGGTCGAAATCCACTTTTTGTTTGGCACTGAATGTGTTAAAAACACTTTGGTCATGACAATGCATGAGGCAGGAGAACTAACAATAGACCGAGAGTCTTTTCAGGCGGGCCTTGGTTGGGGAAATCTTCTGCAAAGGACCCGCTACACAATAATTATAGATCGGAATTGAATGAGTGATCGAGGACGGATTTATTTTTCAAAATGACCTCGGCAGTCAGGTCTACCCGGTTTAAAATGGTTACCAGGAAATGTTATGGGAAGTAAAAAAAGGCATATAATGTGACATAGATCACATCACACACCGTGTGCTGATTAAGTCTATTATACAAATGAAAGGCTAACACCATATACCCAATACTCCCCCAGGGGTGGAACAATTTCCGCACTTGACCCTTAACGTTTTAGGTTGGATCGACCTGGACGCCTTGGTCAATTAAAAAAAACAAAAAACATGGGAGGATTCGAACATATGACAACCGAGCCGTCAAGCAAGCAACTGCGCAACGTAGCTCTCAAACTTTTCAGAGGTTGATTTCATCATCATCATCATCATCATCATCATCATCATCATCATCATCATCATCATCATCATCATCATCATCATCAAGTGCCCTGCCAGTTGGCAGGCGTTCATGGCTCTCCATAGATCTCGGTCTTAGGTTTTCTGGATCAACTCTGCTGCTGATATTCCTCCGTGCCACCGTCTCAATCCATCCAGCATCATTTCTCTTGGTCTGCCTCTGCCTCTCTTCCCCTCGATCTTTCCAGTTGTCACGATGTTCTCCAATGCCTCTCTTCTCATTACATGACCAAAGAAAGCTGTTTGTCTCTTTCTTATTGTTGTATATAGTGCTCTAGTTTCATTAGCCTGTTTCAGGCAGTCGTCGTTAGTTACTCTGGCAGTCCATGGAATTCTCAACATTCGTCTCAGGATCCACATCTCTGTTGCTTCTAATTTCTTCTTAATTTGTTCATTTACATTCCAAGATTCACTGCCATACAGCAAAACTGGTTCTACATAGATTTCAGCACTCTCTTTCTTACACTCAGTGATAGTGACCTATTGCACAAGATACTCTTCATTTTCTGAAATGCGGCCTTTGCCTGCCCTATTCTGCTCTTAATCTCTGTTGTACATCTTCCATCTGATGTTATAAATGTTTGAGGTTGATTAACAAAACAAAAAATATTAACCGCATTATTATCCTCACATAGTATAGCCATTATCCGGCTTCCTGGCCTAGAGGTTAGCGACTTTTCTCCGTAATCTCGTATACTCTTGTAAGTAACGTGACGACGGTGAGAATCAGCAGTGGTTCGAATCGCGTCCGTAACTTACGGGGAATGTGAGCCGGCCGCTCATAAAGCAATGGCAAACTACTGAGCGTAATCTTGCCGAGAAATCAACAATCAGCTGAAAGATGCTGATGTTGGCAGCGATGTCCTGTAAAGGATATGACCGATATGCAACCATTTTTTAAATTTAGTATAGCCACATTATGTAACGTCCGAAATGTGTGCCACTCGACGTGGCCTGCTGTCAAATATGAGTTAAAGGTTAAAGTTCACAGATTGGAGTATGTTATATTAGACTGATCATATCAAGCAGACTATGACATTTCTGTTCCGAGCGGAGACCTGTGCGAAAACAATTCGCTACACACTACACACGACACGGTAAATAACGGCGAGAGGCGTGTTTCGTTCATTTTGCTTGTAACATTTTGACAGCCTGTTGTTAATGCTATCTATCATTGTAATTCCTGGCCTATGCTGTCGGTGTAACGCTTGTTTAGTTACTACTTGTTCACAAGGTGCTTTCTTTAGTTGTAACATTACAACGCAAGCTAACCACTTGTGCGTTTGAAACTGTTTTGATTAGTACACACTATTTAAGAATTAATAAATCTATAGTTAATAGTTTGCAGGCGTTAAGTAAATGGGTACTGAAATGTAAAATAGAACTGTTCGTCCTTCTGTATGGCAACGCATTTTGGAAAGTGAACAACTTAAGAACAGCTTGGAGGCAAAGGAGGTGTGGTTTCTGTGTCTATTGTCACGAATACCTTGAACAGCCACAGTAACTAACAACGATTGCATCATCAGCATCAAGTACCTTGCCAGCTGGCATAGGCGTTCATATCTCTCCATATATCTCGGTCTTTACTCTTTGGTGTTCTGGATCAACTCTGCTGATGACATTCCTCCATGCCACCGTCTCAATCAGCCAGCATCATTTTCTCTTGGTCTGCCTCTGCCTCTCTTGCTTCTCTTTCCAGTTGTCGCAATGTTCTCCAATGCCTCTCTTCTCATGGCATGACCAAAGAAAGCTGTTTGCCTTTATTATTGTTGTCTATAATGTTCTAGTTTCATTAGCCTCTTTCAGGCAATCGTTGTTAGTTACTCTGGCAGTCCAAAGAATTCACAACATTCATCTCAGGAACCACATCTCTGTTGCTTCTAGGTTCTTCCTACTTTGTTCATTTACATTCCAAGATTCACAGCCATACAGCAAAACAGGTTCTATATATCATTTCAGCACTCTCTTTCTTACATTCATAGACAAGAAAAATAATGTAGCACATGATATGCAGCCACAAGAAAGACACACTGTTCTTTTTTCGTGTAATGATTGAAGAAGCAATGGAAGATATTATGTCGACTAGAAAGATCGGCTTTAGAAGAGGCAGAGTCAGACCAACAGAAATGATGCAAGATAGCATTAGATGGTGACATGAAGGAATAACAGCAATATAATTGATTCAGAGCACCAAGTAACAAGATATGTGGAGATACATAAACACCTGCACCATTTGGTTGGGTATATGATGATGATGAAGTTGTAAGTTCTTGACTGCTTAACTATGTTACTCAGCGTGATTAAAAAAAAACACATTGCATGTGTTTTGCAGGACATTGCGATCAACCCCAGTTTGATATTCTAGGCAATTTTACGTTCAATCCTTTTCCATTGCTTTCATTATGAGTAGTAAATGTTTAAATCCAACTTCATCATCAAGTCCCATGCCGACTGGCGTAGGCCTTCATGACTCTCCACAGATCTCGGTCTTTGGTTTTCTGGATCAACTCTGCCATTGATATTCCTCCATGCCACCATCTCAATCCATTCAGCATCATTTCTCAAGGTCTGCCTCTGCCTCTCTTCCCCTCGATCTTTCCACTTATCACAATGTTCTCCAACGCCTCTCTTCTCATCACATGACCAAAAAAAAAAGCTGTTTGTCTCTTTCTCATTGTTGTATATAATGTTCTAGTTTCATTAGCCTCTTTCAGGCATTCATTGTTAGTTACTTTGACAGTCCAAGGAATTCGCAAAATTCGTCTAAGGAACTACATCTCTGTTCCTAATTTGTTCATTTATATTTCAAGATTCACAGCCATATAGCAAAACAGGTTCTATATAGTACTACAGCACTCTCTTTCTTACATTCAAGGATAGTGACTTATTGCATAAGATATTCTTAATTTTCTGAAATGCAACCTTTGCTTGCTCTATTCTGCTTTTAATCTCTGTTGTGGATCTTCCATCTGATGTTATAAATGTCCTTAGATATTTAAAACTATCCACTTGGTGAAGAATTTTCCTGTCTATCTCTGTTTCACATTTGGGTGTCACCTGTTTCTTTGATGTCACCATTGTTACTGGTTTCTTGATATTCAAGGAGAGTCCTATCTTTGCAATCTCTGTCACTACAATGTCCAACAATTGTTGTAGATCTGTTGCATTATCCGCTACCAATACTGTGTCATCTGCATAGTGTGTATTATTTATATTATGACCTCCAAATATTATTCCTGGCTTTTCTCTGATCTCTCTCATTATTACTTCGCTATAGAGAGAGAAGAGATCTGGTGACAAAACACATCCCTGTCTTATCCCAACTTTATGTGTTCATAATTTCCTTATTTATTTCCCATTTTAATTGCTGCTGTTTGGTTCCAGTAAATATTTTTTATTATTCTGAGATCTTTCCCATCAATGTTAATATCTTCCAACATTTTAATCAGTTTTTCATGTTTTACTTTATCAAATGTCTTAGTATAATCTATGAAGCACAAAAATATGTCTTTCTTTGTCTCTACTGATCTTTCTAATAGTGTTTGTAATGTATATATTGCATTGTTTGTACCTTTTCATTACACAAATCCATACTGTTCTTCACCAATTTCCAGTTTTATTTTCTTCCTTGTTCTTCTCATTATAATACTGAGTAGAAGCTTAGTGACATGATTTATGAGGTTAATCATACAAAAATCTTCACATTCAATTGCTCCTGGTCTTTTTAGTATAGCTATAAATACAAATTTCAACATATTGATTGGTATATATCCACTGCTGTAAATATCATTCAACATTTTGGTTAATATATCTACTCCAAATTCTCCCATTACTTCTAATTCTTCTATTGTGATTCCATCTGGCCCAGCTATTTTTCCTTTCTTCATTTGCTTGATAGTGTCATCAACTTCTACTTTTAGAATAGGTGGACCTTCTAAGTTACATTCTTCTGTTAATTCTGCCCTTTTCCCGTCATATAAGTCTCTTATATACTCATTCCATCTCTTCATTATAGCATCTTCCTCCAATAATATATGTCCTGTTTTTTATTTTAAACACCCTGTATTTATTCTTATTTTACTTCCTGTGATCTCACTGATTTGTTTGTGCATATTTTTTTTGTATCTTTAATAGAATTTAATTCAATTTTCTTGCACTGTTCATTTAACCAACTTTCTTTTGCCTACACACAATTATTTCTTATTTCTGTATTTACCTCATTATATACAAGCTTATCATTTTTACGCTTTTTTCTTTTGGCCATGAACTTTAATATTTCTTCAGCCATCCATGTTTTCTTAGCCTTTTGGCTTCTCTCTGGTAATATTTCTTTGCTCGTTTGATGAATGGAATCCCGTAAAATTTCCCATTGTTTGTTTATATTCTGTATTTTAGCTATTGGTCTTGAATTTATTTATCTACCTTCAAAACCTCTTTATTAAGTCTCATGTTCATAACCACTTATTTTCTTCTGTTCAGTCTTACTTTTATTATACCACATAGTAGCACAAGATCACTATTAAAGTCAGCACCCAACATTTTCTTTATATTAATTAACACATTTTGAAACTTTTTATTAATAAGAATGTAGTAAATTTGGTTAAGTATTTTCTTATCAGGGCTTTTCCATGTGTAAAGTCATCGTTTATGGTGTTTAAACCAGGTGTTTCCAATTATCATATCATTGATATTTGCCCATTCTATTATTTGTTCTCCTCTTTCATTTTTTGTTCCTAAACCATGAGCACATTTCCATGTCATCATAGTAAATTGGGGAAATGGTGCTACTGGTCGACCCATATCTTATTGACCAAATGATATTCAATAGGTGATGTGGTCTTCTTCATTCTGCTCGCTTTGCCTTCCAGAAACTTTTCTTGTATTTATTTCATGAGGTTGAGTCATGCTTGAATTAAATCCTACCTCAGGGAGGGTTTGAACTCAGAATTACAGACCAGCAGGAGACTGAGCCACTTTATTATTGATACTCTTGTAATTAGTCAGTGGTGTTAATTAGCATGTTTACCCCAGCTGGAGTTAGTTTCACTTAAATGCATCACTTCATTCTAGATAATACATGTTTGCTTTACTATTAGTACCCTTCCTGATCATACTCTAGAGAAATTATTCCCAAAAGCAAGGTAACGTTTTCATGTGTGCTTTGCTCCTCAAAATCTCTGAACTGTAATCAGTTTATATCCAGTCATTAATTCTCTTATAATGATTGTCAGGTCATAGACCACCCTATCATTAATTTTACACACGTAGCTTCTGTGGAGTGTTATGTGATTTGTACAGTTTATAAACACCATGGCTGCTTGTAGAATGAATGATGTGTTCAGGTATAAACAGCAGCCTCTGTCCATATACACATACTAATTTGCAACCTGGTCTTTGCTATGAACTACAACAACTCTGGGTGTTATGAAATATTATCATAATTAGAATTAATATTTTTGCCCATACATATTTGTATTGTAGTAAAGTAAGGTTATATTTGAGTTGTTTGCTTTCTTAATTTCAGCTAAGTCCATTCAGTATTTTGCTTCAATTACTTTCCTAACATTTTCCGTGGTGATCTTTCACATATTTTAAAATTAAGTCCCTGAAATGGCATTATGTACTGATAGGATGAACTAAGCAGATGTAATAAAGTCTTTACAAAGTGAATGAGTTAAGATTTAACTAATTACAAAATGTTATCATTTCAGAAGTTGTGTACTACTTCAGGAAAGTAAAAACACACTGCTAAAGTTCATCTACAACAAATCATTCAGCATGGCTGCTGCAGTGGAGGATATTGCTGTCACAAGGTTTAGAGAGTATTTGAGGATCAACACCTCTCATCCAGATCCAGATTATAGTAAGTACCATTAACTCATATACAGCATCCCATTTATCTCATTCACTGTACTTCTTCATTCCTCTTTTTAATGAAAGTACATCACACTTAATCACATGCCTGAGAGGTCATTGTGGCCGACTGCAGTATGTCTAAGGTTTACTTCCTGCAGACAGACATCATCCAAGGTAATGAGCTCTATCTACCAGTGGGTGGGCTTTGTTTCCTAACAGTTTTGTCAGGGCAGTAGACTTATGGCCTACTGTTTGAGATTTCCATCAGCCTGGGGATTTTATAACTCGCACATTAGGCCTCCTGTTTTTTTGCCCTTACCCATGAGATCAGGGGGGATGTGTGATATCAATAAATACCAATGTTTGTTGGAGAAATTCTCAGCAATATGTGGTGATTGAACCTGGTACCTTTTTATCTAGAGGTAGGCCTCTCAGCCTTGATTCCCGCTGTCTCAAATATTTATTCCATCTGTATGAGCATTGTATTGTTATTCTGTTGTGCTGTCATATGTAAATTAATTATCACATCTTGTAAATTATCTATCACACCTTGAACTCATTCATGCTGTGGTTTTCCTCTTCTCTTCTTTCCTGATATACTTCCGTCTATAGTGATCTTGTCCAAACATTCATGTCTTTGTACATGCCCAAAATATTTCATTATCTTCACTTTTCTTTGTCATAATAACCAGTCTTCTTCAATAATCAGTTCTTGTTGGATAGATCTGTTTCTTATATTCTTCTCAACTATATTCAAGTCTTTCAGCAGATGTCTTTAATGTCCAAGTGTCAAACCCAGATGTTGCCACAGATAATACATATGCTCTCATTACTCTGACGGAGGTCAGCATAGCTGAATAGATAATAGCTCCCGTTCTTAAACATCAATTGTGCTCATGCCAAGGTAGCGGGTTCAACCCCGTCACCAGTCAGTTGAACTAAAATATTGACTTCTCGTCGTTGACTTGGGGATGTAAATTACAGCTATCTCTGAAGTCAGAGTGGGTTTGCCTGATGGCGAGGGACACTGATAATAGGGAAAGCTAATTTACAAGCAAAAATCAGTCCAGTGCACTAGAAGTAATAGCATTGAATGGACTACACTTGAGTTCAAAGCAAGCGAAGGCAAAAAAAAATTACTCTGATGTTTGTTATTCTATGTGTTCCAATCTATGAAGTTATTAACTATTTTTGTTAAAGTTATTAACTATTTTTGTTATTCTATGTGTTCCAGTCTTTGAAGTTATTAACTATTTTTGTTAAAGTTATTAACTATTTTTGTTATTCTATGTGTTCCAGTCTATGAAGTTATTAACTATTTTTGTTATTCTATGTGTTCCAATCTATGAAGTTGTTAACTATTTTTGCATAGCAATGTTTGTTCTTTTAATTTCTGTCATTACATTTCCATCACCAACCAGCTAGATCAGTGGTTCTCAACCTTTTTTGGCCCGTGCCCCCCTTCACCATATTTTCAGAACGTCATTCCCCCCTTTCATATTTCCTATCTAAAAATCCCCCCACCCCTACACAGTATACGTAAAAATGGAAGGTAAATTTAATAGCATATACTAAAACAAGTCTAGACATCCACATAAAACATGATTTGTGGGTCTACTTACTTTATAAAATGAATTTTAGAAGGATGAGACGTACATAACTGTAAAGTATGAAGGGAAAAACAATATCAAGTAATCGGTTCTTGTATTAACACGATCTTGAAATGATCTTCATTCCCAACCTGAAACCTCAAAAATTCCCCCCTGGGGGGGGGGGGGGGTAATTCCCCATCGGTTGAGAACCACTGAGCTAGATAGTCAAAACTGCTAACTTTCTGTAATGTCTCTCTTTCATAAATATATCTGTTGACATATTTGTTTTATTGCTTGTCACCTGAATGATTTGACCTCTTGTAGTGAGGTTTTACCAGTGAAGATCAGATTCAATGCTTGAATTATTCTTACTATCCTTGTCTTTCCGCTATATTTTGTTTAGACCTAACTGTTGTGACCTTCCATCTAGTGTGTTAGGTTTATATCTTGCATCTGATCTTGTGTGTGGGGCAGGAGGCAAAGTTGACAGACAAGCCCAGATCATCTAGCTGCTCTGTTGAATTCCATTGAATTCCTGATTCCATTTCTGGTGGTAATTAGTTTACATCAATTCCCTTAGCCATATTACTGTTTCCCATATCTGTTTATGTAAGACATATATTTTCTCCACCAGCTTGAGTAAACTTTATTGTGATGTTATAACATTCTGGTGATTTCCATTTTTGAGGTTTTTAATTCCCCACTTGATTTAATCTCATATTGGTTCTGCCTCCTTCTCTGTTGACATTTCATTGTTTACATTGTTGTTTTTAACATTTTCATTTGTATATATTTCACTGCAGTATTCTTTCCATGTGTTCAGAATTTCTTTACATCCTGCCAGGGTTTCTCCACTCATGTCCTTTTCAGCCCCGGGAAGGTTAATTCGGTCAACAAATGCCTGCAGAAGTCGGATGTGTCGGCCTAACGGCGCAAGAACGCAGCTCTGCTGTAAACAGGCACAACACAATCACGTCCGAAAAAACAACTCTGGATGAACGCAGAAGAAGAAGAATGTCCTTTTCAGTATTTGTCTTGGGTCGAAAGTTTTCAGTGATTACTTTTAGTTCCTTGTGTTCTTGCTCATTGCTTTGGTGTTTTTCATCACTACACACTGGTCTTGTAAGAATTGCATCTTGCCTCTTCTTTCCTTCACTCTAAAAGTCTTTCGTTAGTTTTTTATAGGTTATTCTTTTCTCATCATTTGCTATTCCTTTTTCTTTGTCTCTTGTAAGCTTTAATATATCATTTGTAATCCATTTGTTCTTTTTGTCCATGTTATGTGATACAATATCTTTCTTTGGCTGATGATATTAGAATGTCTCTAGCATGTGTGACTAATTCATCCTGTGTCATATCTTCTTTGACCCACATCGATGTTTTGAACCTGTTTGTTCTTTTGTTGCATAATCATTTGGTTTTTTACTGTTACCACAGTGGACTGGTTTTGACTTTTTAATCAATTTTTTTGAGTGTTACTTTTAGTATTGCCATACTACAATCAGCACTTGGCTGGGTTTTTACTGTTGTCATGCTTGTTCTTCATGACTATTGAATCATTATATAGACTATCTAGTTTTTGATATTTCCATCTGGTAAAGTTCAGGTAAATAGCCTTCTAGGATGCTGTTGAAACGTATTGGTTATTATCAGTTCAGTTTCAATGTTGAAAGTTTTCAGTGTATCCTCTGCTCCATTTTTGTTTCATGTGCCATGTTATTTTCCCACTTGTTTTTTTTTCTGCTGTTCTTTCTATGTCCCTTTGGTATTAAAATCTCCCCTTATTATTATGATGCCATTTTAACCAATATTGTCTACAGCTTTTTGAAGAGTGTTACAGAGTGCTTTAGTTTCTTCCTCTTCTGCCATTGTTGTTGGTGCACATACTTGCAACAATGTAATATTCCTTGGTTTTGCTTTGTGCCTTACATTAATGATTCTATCACTGATGAGTATAATAACCAAGATGTATGTGTGTGTGACATACATGTTTTCAAGTATACTGCTACCCCATTTATTTACTGTTTTTCTCTACCAGAATGTAAAGAAAAGTTCCTCATACTTTGTATTAAAATGTCCTTGTTCACTCCATCTTTTTTCCCATAAGAAATTTCAGTTTTAAATGTTTCTACTTTGCTGCTTATTTTAAGTTTGACACTGGCTCCTTACTTGGTAAGACAATGAAGAAGAATCCTCTCATCTCATTTGCTAGTACTCTCTCCTTACCATATTCTTCCCCATTGTGTATATAAGATTCTCTTGGTCTGGGAGGTTTCACCTATGACATTTTTAAAAATGTCTGTGCTCTCCATTGTTTCTTTGACTGCTGTAGTTTTTGAGGCATCTGTAATTGTGCCATTGCTTTAATTCTTGGCAGTTAACATACATGTCAGTGACCATAACCATTGTCTCTATAAAGAGATCATCTGCCTATCATCACAAACTTGAGACCATAACCAACAACTAAAGGTGTTCCACAGGCAAGCGGAGAGGTGCAAGTGCTTTCTCCTGGGATAGGGGATACTCCCTGCCCCACCACGCCATCAATATAATCTAGCAAAAACTTGGGAAATAACTGACCATTAAACTCTAGCACTGTATGAGGATTCAAAATGCAGGCACCACTCATGACAAAGCCATTATGAAATCTAAGAGTTAAAATAAACTTTCTTAATATAATTCCTAACTTTAAGAGCTGCAGGTATGTTGTAGTGTCACAAAACATTTGAATTGTAGAATATTGAAATGAATATTAACTAATTCACTTTTAGTTTAAAAATATACAGAATTAATTATTTCACGTTTCAGCCAGATTTGTGACTGTACTTTAATTATTAGCTTGTCAGTTTTGCAACATATTTTTATCTTGTGATATTTGAAACATATGGATGAGTTACTGATTGTTTTTAATTCTAAATCCACTTGAATTACATTTGGCAAGTTACTAAATGTTTCTAATTATCAATCCAAGTAAATTACATTTGGCACTGCAGACATTAAGTTGTAGATGTTGACACCAGAAAATGGCATATGAAAACAAAATGGAATTACTGCATCTTCCATTACAAGTTACAGGTTCTGTTTCCATGCCATATGGCAGATTGGGGATATGGTGCTGGGCAGAGGCAGTAGAAAATATAACAATCAATCAAATATATAATGTAAAATATAACTGCACTGAGATATAAATGTAAAACATGATTTCACTGATTACATGTCTAACTCAGCAGTTCCCAAAATACTTATTAATCTGGGTTACACATTAAGTATGAAAATGTGTTCACACCACACCCATTTTGCATTGGTAAGAAATGCCCACAAAACAATGAGTTCCTTTACGTAATATTTGTTTCATATAGCAAAATATGAAAAACATGTAAGAAAACTGTATGAAAATGTCTGTAAATTATTGAATGTCTTTTAAATATTTTCACCACTCTCAAAGGCAGATTTAAAAAAAGATGTAGACACACCAAACATAAATATTATGCACTTAACAAATATCATGTTTAGAGACAGAAGAGACTTCAGACTCAAAGGCAAAGCAGATTTCAAGCTTATAGCCACACCATGCATCGTAGACAGTACCTATAGACAGTAAATATCAAATTTATAGGCATAGTAGATATCAGATTTATGGACAAAGCAAATATCAAGTTTATAGACACAACAGATATCAGTTTTAAAGGTACAGAAGACATCAAGCTTATAGACACAGCAGATATCAAGTTCATAGACACATCAGGCTTCAGGGCTAATAAACATATCAGGCTAGGCTTATAGACACATTCATTCATTCAGTAGCATGTCCTTTGCAGAACCTCGCTCCCACAACAACCTTCCGGAAAACCTCTCGATCATAAGCAAGATGTCCCGCATCCGATACACCCATCTGAAGATCATTCGCCACATCCTGCACCCATCTTTTCTTTGGCCTTCCACTTCCTCTCTTTCCAGGCATATACCACTCCATTATTGTTATCTCCAAACTTTCGTGATGTTTCAAATGACCAAAATATTTCAGTTTTATTTGTTTTATCGTCTTTAATAGCCAACCTTCTTAAATATTCAGCTCTTGAAGTATTGATGCATTTGTTCTTTTGTTTACCCAAGATATTCTTAGAACTCGTCTATAACATTTATATCCCAAGGCATTTATGCGCTGTTCAGCTTGTTTAGTAAGTGTCCAGGTCTCACAGGCATATGTTGCAATCGGAAAGAAGCATGCTCTTAAAAATCTAATTTTTGTAGTTCTGTCTGTCCCACTCCATAATTTATTTAGTTGTTTTAGTCTTTGAAGAGCAATTGATGGTGCATAATTTCAGGTTGCCCTTTTTGGTATTTGAATGAAGATAGTTCTCTTCCAATCTTTTGGCCATATACCATATCTTTTTACATAATGCGTGATAGATTTGTATGCTTTCTTCTCCTTCTGCTTTAATTAGTTCAGCTGGTATCTCTTCACATCCAGGTGATTTACCATTCTTCAGGTTCTTTATTGCCCATGCAATTTCATCTAATGAGGGTTCAGGTTCTGTCTCTGCTGTCATTGGCTCACGTATCTCATTCATATCCTCACTGTCACTCTTATCATACATTCCACTGGAGTACTCCTGCCATCTTTCTAGAATTTGTCTAAATTCTGTTAAGGTATTTCCCATTTTGTCACAGATAACAGTCAATTGAGGTTGAACATTTCATGTCAATAACTTCATTTCTTTGAACATTTCGTAATCTCTTCCAGTCATATGATATTGCTCTATTCTGGTAATGCAATCTTGTATATATTGATTTTTGTCCTTTCTTGTGTTCTTTCTTATTTCTCGAGTTAAAGATTTATACTTCATCCTGTTGTTATCGGATTCACTGCCTTTCCTTTTCAGTTCCCTTCATTGTTTTATTAATTCTAACTTGTCTGATGTAATCCAAGTTGCTTTTCCTTGGTTGGAATTCAATCTTTGGCTGCAGTTATCAAGATATCTCTAGCTTGTACTGCCAGACACAGCAGCCTTAAAATGTATAGACCTCACAGACTTAACATTTATAGACACATCAGACATCAAGTTCATAGACATAGCAGACATCAAGATTATAAATACATCAAACTTACAGACACAAAATACATCAAACTTAGAAGCACAGCAGATATCACATTTCTAGAAACAGCAAAAATCAAACTTATAGACATAGCAAGCTTCTAGCTCACTGGAATTTCAAATGGACACACATATCACAATTACTCATTTAATTATTGAAAAAAGGAATTAATATTAATATTTTAATCCTTTTATCTATGTCTGAAACTTGCTTGCCATCACATTTTCCTTCCTTCAAATCCTTAGCTAAAGCCTCAGAGTTTTATAAGAAGTATGCAGATGAACTTGGTTTAACCTACTGGCAAGTAGAGGTAAGAGTGCTAGAAATAAATATGCTTAACATATGTGATACTTCATCTTCATGAGTTTGTTTGTTGCATAGCCTTTACATGATGTCACACTCAACCTCAGCATTTATTGGCTGTTTGTGATTTCTTGGCAAGTTTACATACAGTAGTTTTCCATTGCTTTCTGAATGACCAGCACTCATGCCTTTGTATACAAACCAACACAAGGCAGTCTGCTTCCAAATCACCTGCAGCTGTGTTTCAAATGAAGTATATGGGACTATGAATGTGTTCACAACCCCTTTGCCACAGAGCTGATAATCTTTATGAGACAATGGCATAATATTGTAGTCTGCGTATGTTTTTGTATATCAATTGTTCTGACTATCATTGCATGTTTATTGTACATCAACACTTTCTCTTCTGAGCAATGCATCATGTGTGATTAGCTGTTCTTCACATGCACCAATTGGTATGTTATGTGGGATTGTAGTCCTTACATTTAGTCACCAATCAGTATGTTGTGTGGGATTGTACTCCTTACATGTATTCAGCGTATCGTCATGTACCTTGGCAGATAGCACAGACATTCATGCATCTTCACAAATCTCAATCCTTAGTGTTCTGGATCAATTCTGTGTATGACATGCCTCAATGCCATCATCTTAGACCATCAAGCGCCATTTACCTCAGCTCAGTCTATCTCTGTCTCTTCTACTGCAGATCTTTCCAGATTTCATAATGTTGTCCAGTGTGTCTCTTCTACTGCAGATCTTTCCAGATTTCATAATGTTGTCCAGTGTGTCTCTTCTACTGCAGATCTTTCCAGGTTTCATAATGTTGTCCAGTGTGTCTCTTCTACTGCAGATCTTTCCAGATTTCATAATGTTGTCCAGTGTGTCTCTTCTACTGCAGATCTTTCCAGATTTCATAATGTTGTCCAGTGTGTCTCTTCTACTGCAGATCTTTCCAGATTTCATAAAGTTGTCCAGTGTGTCTCTTCTACTGCAGATCTTTCTAGATTTCATAATGTTGTCCAGTGTGTCTCTTCTACTGCAGATCTTTCCAGATTTCATAATGTTGTCCAGTGTGTCTCTTCTACTGCAGATCTTTCCAGATTTCATAATGTTGTCCAGTGTGTCTCTTCCCATTACATGACCAAAGTACATACTAAAGAAATCTGTCAACATATTTGTGTTAAGCAAATAAGTAAGTATTTGACCTTTGTGAAAGTAATACTCTTGTGGTTTTATTCTATTGCATCCTGTTTTTCACTATGTGGGAAACAACTGTGATCTTCTGAGACTAAAACAGTTAATAATGTCTCTGATTTTACCATGATAAATGTAATTAAGGGCGTGTTGGTGTAACTATTAGGACATCATGAAAGTGATCGGACAAGGATTCAATGCCAACTATCAGGGTTAGCTATGGGAGAGAAAGATTAGCCACCTACACCTCCATGCACTCAGGTCTATAAAGTATGATGGTCTCAACACTTCATATACCTACGACAGGTTCCTGATACAGAACTTTCTTTGAATGTATTCAAGATGAAGGTAATCCCATGGAAACTACTACTTTTGATGTATGAAATGTTAAGCCTTCACATATTCTAGGTCATGTTACAGTGTGGTAGAATGGCTAGTTATTTTCCTCTCCATCTTTAATTCATTGACAATTTGTAAAATTTTCTGAACATTATGTGGTGCCCATTTTATTAGGCTGGGTGAACAAAGAATCCAGCCAATGCTGGTGATTGAACTCAGACTGCTGTATGTGTAAGCAAACACTAGTCACTATGCTATCATGGTCCCATGTATGTAGTTCCGCACATTTAAATATAGAACAATATAATTTATTCATTTGAAATGATATAGGTTATTTGACCCCGTGGTAGGAAATGAGGGTGGGGTTTTTCAATGAAATGAAAAATATTGAGAAATAAATGCCTGATCAGTGTAATGGAATTGTATATTAAAATGTATTGATTGGTCACATCATTATCATCATCACCTTCAATATCATTATAAAATATTTTAGACTATGAGCTGGTCGAGCCGCTTCCTAATGATCCCACTCCATAGTTTCTGTGTTGTGCCACTCTCTTTGAACCTGTTTGTCTGTGTTGATATAGCAGGGCCGGCCTGTTTTACACATATTTACCTTGATCTATTCCTTCCCAGTACTGTGTTCTTCTGTCCCCTCTCTGGTGTTTCTTCATGTTTTCATGGTGTGACCAAGTCATGAGAGCCTTCAAATTTGATCACTTAAAGAAGTAGTTTTTGTTTCAGAATTTGTTCATTCATCATTTTTTTTTTCAATCCAGGAGGTTATTGTCATTTTTCAATAGCACCATATTTCAAACACATTTATACATTTTTCATCATGTAGTTTCTTTGTTCATAGCTCAGAATCATATATTACATCTGACCAGATGTACTCGTACATCTGATAGACTCATTGTCATAGATCAAGTTGTATATAGATAAAAAGAAGAAAACTAGATAAAGCATACATCTGTGTCTAAAAAGAAAAACTGGACAAATGTAGATTCATTAGGGATTTGAACTCAATACTTGAAATGATGTCATGGATGTGCTGAAGGACAATAGTGTGATGACATGCTCAACAGTAGTGATGCTTACAAACTGTTATACCATAGGTGTATATACCTTCCAAGACAACAGCATTGGTTTATCTGCCTCTCAGCTTAACATTTCTGGATTTATGTATCACGAAACAAAACATGACAGGTTTTCTGTATCCTCCAGCACAACAGCACTGGGTTTATCTATCCCCCAATACTGCCTCTGAATAAAACATTGTATCTATGACCCAACACACCATAACTAAGTTTATCTATCTCCCAGTTCATCATCACTGAGTTTATCTATAACCCTGTACAACATCACAGAGTTTATCTATCTCTCTGTACAACATCATTGAGTTTATCTATCTCCCAACACAACATCACTGAGTTTATCTATCTCCCCCCCCACACACACACACACCATCACCATGTTTGTCTATCTCCCACACAACATCACTATATTTGTCTATCCCCCCACACAACATCTCTATGTTTGTCTATTCCCCCACACAACATTACTATGTTTGTCTATCCCCCCACACAACATCACTATGTTTGTCTATCTCCCACACAACATCTCTATGTTTGTCTATCCCCCCACACAACATCACTATATTTGTCTACCACCTACACAACATTACTTATTTGTCTATACCCCACACAACATCACTATGTTTGTCTATCCCCCCACACAACATCATTATGTTTGTCTATCCCCCCCACACAACATCACTATGTTTGTCTATCCCCCCACACAACATCACTATGTTTGTCTATCCACCCACACAACATCACTATGTTTGTCTATCCCCCCACACAACATCACTATGTTTGTCTATCCCTCCACACAACATCACTATGTTTGTCTATCCCCCCACACAACATCACTATGTTTGTCTATCCCCCCCACACAACATCACTATGTTTGTCTATCCCCCCACACAACATCACTATGTTTGTCTATACCCCCACACAACATTACTGAGTTTATCTACCTTACATTCAACATCATGAATTAGAAGGTGTATATAAATGTTTGATTATGAGTTAGATGGTATATATAAGTGCTTGATTATAAATTAGATGATATATACACACATACGCACACACACACACACACACGCATTTGATAAGGAATTAAAAGTTTGTGTATAAATCTTCTTGCAATGACAGCTACCAAAGAACAGGATTGCTGACCTGATCACTTGGGAGGGATTGGAACCTACTCTACCATCTATCATGCTGTATTCCCATACAGATGTTGTTCCAAGTTTTCCAGTAAGTGCACAAGACTGCCTATACTAATGTCAGTACACACCTGTATCCGTTTTAAATAGTTTTATATGTCATTCTGTGTACGGGAAATAGTGTGGCTTAAAGGTTCAACATCTGTCAGCAATTTGGAACATACCAAATTCACATCCAGCTTAGAGCAGTATTTTCAGGGCAATCTTACAATGATCTCATGGATGTTGTACTTCCTGATATCTGAGTGGAGGATTCGATGTCTAGATTTCTCAGAAAAAGGCAAACAATACAAGATTCCATCTGCATGTTGTGCATAATGAAATCTCATTGGTAGTTGGAGATTATGAAGTGTAGTGGTGGTCAGCATGGCTGAATGGATAAGAGCTGTTGCTCTTAAACTTCCTGTGTGCTAATGATGAGGTAGCAGGTTCAACCCCTACACCAGTCAGTTGGACTAAAATGTTAACATCTCGTCCTTGACTTGGGGAGGTAAATTACAAATACCTCAGAAATCAGAGTGGGTTCGACTGATGGCGAGGGACACTGGTAATAAGGAAAGCTAATCCACAAGCAACCATCAGTCCAGTACTCTAGAAGTAGTAGCAGGTGTATGGAGTACGCTTGAATTCAAGGGGAGCAAATGTTTTATTTTAAAAAAATGATGTGTTGTGCTCTTGCAGCATTTAAACATGAGAAAACATAACCATAAGAAAATAATTCTAGTAAATGTGGATTCTCATGTATAGTCACTTAGGTCCTCACTATTTCTGTAGAGTTCATGAACTGAATTGAGACGTGGTTAGACACTCACCTGCTGAACCGGTGAGCAAGGGTTCAAATCTGCCATGATTATATATTTAAATTTAACCTGAACTCCCAGGTTGACCCAGCCTAAAATGGGTACTAGATTCTGATTTAAGAAGTAAAGGTGGTTGGTGTAATACTGATCACATCGCCCATCACATCGCCCATCACATCACCAGTCACATCACCCGTCACATCACCCATCACATCACCAGTCACATCACCCATCACATCACCCATCACATCACCCATCACATCACATCACCCATCACTCATCACATCACCCATGACATCACCAATAACATCACCCATGACATCACTCATCACATCACATCACCCATGACATCACCCATGACATCACCCTTCACATCACCCATGACATCACCCATCTAGTATCAAGTAATCTATACAAATATGGGTCTAGCACCATATGTCTGATGTTCCAAGGCCTGTCAATGAGTCCTATACTTTACTGTTTGTCCACAATCACGGAACATATATGTGATTCTGCTATACATACATTTGGACCCTTACCAGTGCCAGACAGAGTTTGTGCACTGTGTTGAGATTCTCTCTGTGTGTGATCTGTGGGAGGAAATTGTCATGGAGCACTTATGGAGATATCCAAATGCAATGAAAGTGATCCCTTAAGTCGAAACCAAAACCATACGTGGATAGATAATAGGCATATATTCTACAGAGGCATAACTAAATCACTGCATTCAGGACCTTAATCTACTTATTTGATACTGCTATACTACTAGATTCTGCTGAAGCAGCAAGTACTTTCCATGTGACAAGATAGGACATGTTACAGTATTCATTCATTAACCCTGCTTCAGTAATGAGGCAATGAAATTCACCACCTATACCAGAATTGTGTTTATGAATAATGAAGGTAATTAACCTTGTCCCTTGTGTTATTTTCTATTAGGAGCACTGGAAGTATGACCCATTCAGTGCCCATAAAGAAGAGAATGGAGATATCTATGCCAGAGGTGCACAGGTGTGTGCTTTCTGTGTGTCAATGTCTGCATGTCAGTTACTGTATGTGAGAAGTGACTCTTCTGTTTGTTTTCCTCTTTTTTCTGTCAAGCATTTCACTGTTGTAAAATACACTAAAGACCCACTTACATGTTTCAAGGAAGTCTGGACATATTGCACTAAACCCATGTTGTTTAGACCTATAAGAAATCTGGGGGTGATGTGGTCAGTGTCACACCAGCTGCCTTTACTTCCCAAGTCATTTACTGGCACCCATTTTATGTTGGGTTGTCTTGAGAGCCCAGGTCAGTTAAAAAATATATGTCCAGATGTGGATTCAAATCCATGATCACCAGGCTATCAGGCTAGCATCTAGCCACTATGCTATCATCTAGCCACTATACTATCTAGCCACTATGCTATCATCTAGCCACTATACTATCTAGCCACTATGCTATCATCTAGCCACTATGCTATCATCTAACCACTATGCTATCATCTCGCCACTATACTATCTAGCCACTATGCTATCATCTAGCCACTATGCTATCATCTAGCCACTATACTATCATCTAGCCACTATACTATCATCTAGCCACTATGCTATCATCTAGCCACTATGCTATCATCTAGCCACTATGCTATCATCTAGCCCATATGCTAGCATCTAGCCACTATGCTATCATCTAGCCACTATGCTATCATCTAACCACTATGCTATCATCTAGTCACTATGCTATCATCTAGCCACTATGCTATCATCTAGCCACTATGATATCATCTAGCCACTATGATATCATCTAGCCACTATGATATCATCTAGCCCCTATGCTAGCATCTAGCCACTATGCTATCATCTAGCCACTATGCTATCATCTAGCCACTATGATATCATCTAGCCACTGTGCTATCATGGCTTCTATTTCTCTGATGTGTTAAGAGACATCTGGAGCAAGTTTTGATATGTGCTTGTTACATGGTGGTATTTAGCCTAAGATTTTCCACTAATCCATCATTTGATTGCTGTTTCTATTATGTTTAAGTGCTATAGAACTCTCTTGTGGTAATTTTGTTATAAGACTGAACCATCTAACTTACTATATTTGAATGAAGCATAACACTGGTACTGTCCCCATTTGCTTCCTGATATCATTTGTGATCATAACAGTGGTTAGAAAATGGAAGATGGAGGAAGATTATCTCAGACGTATGGTTATGTCTTCATCATCCTTTAGTGGCCTTTGCCACAATGCAACTCCCGCAATTATCAAATTGGCAACGTTAACGTTGAAGCAATAATAAGCTCGAACTGTAAAATGCGAAGAATCAACCGACGCCATCCTAAACAACAGTACTCACACATTCTTTTAATGATGCGCTGGATCAATACAATGAATTCATCGAGAAAATGAATTGTCCCTTTTAACACAGGAACGGCATTCACACAAAATATTTACGACTCTATCCCAGTAATGTCCGACTGTAGTTAGGAGTTCAATCTATCTCGTTGTTCTCATTTTCACAGATTGTCTAGGTGTTCCATGCCTTCAGGTCCTCTGCTCAGTATTGACACTTTCTTCGTTAGACATCCTCCACCTGATAGTCCTCAGCCAAGCCTTTGCCTTCTCACAACCAAATCTCCAAACGAACACGGGCTTCACACAATATGTCGCGCCTCAGCCGAATCACCCAAGGTCCTCTCCGTTCCTTCTCTGTTGTCGTCTGACGTTCCCTGTTTCTAAGTTTCCTTAGTTTCTTGTGGGGTTTTCCCTATCTCATTTTCTACTGCATTTTCCGATGATGTCATTCTGTCTAAACGCCATGTGGCAGTATGCCCCCCTCCCTTTTAAAATGATGAAATCATTTTTTTTTTCATCAAGAGAATTAACTTGACACATAGCAGTGCAGACATAATGACTTTTATCGGACTAGCAAGATGCTATGGACACCTATCCATTACCCACAAAATAAAAAAAATATATAACGGGCACGCCCTCCAATCTACACACCACGGTAGATGTCATGTATACAGCCCATGGGGAGGCTGTACTAACTAATCATAAAGATCAGTCCCTCATTTGTCCCTAAGGACAAGCGTCCTTCTCTAGGTCAAAACCTGGAGTAAGGGGACGTGAGGAATAAACAGGTACCAGTTGCATCTACTATTGTCTTGTAACCATCTGTGCAGTTATCTCGACTGCTATGTCGTGAATGTTAATCTCATCAAACGGGTAGGTGAGGTACCAGTATTATGACGTCATAATTTTAGACGTAATCGAGGTAAATGCTCTTTAGAGACGTCATCATAAACTCTTTGTGTAGGTGTGGCAATAATGACCGAGTGACAATATCATATAACGGTGTATTTCATAATGTGGTGGCTATACTTGGCAATGGCGATCACAATGAGAATTGAAAAATCTATGACCCATCATATGTATAATTAAGTACTAATATGAACAATAATAATAAGAATATGTAACTACTTAACTTTATGAACTGGATTTATGTGAAATAATATATATATATATAATTCTATGCTACGCATTAGCAATAAATTAATAATTGATTAATGAAATGAATAATGTTACTCAAGTAGTGATCACAAGGGTACAATTAATATTGACATATGTCGTTTCGCGACAAAAACCGTGTCTATTCTCATTTACTGTATCAGTGTTAAACACATACACTCTCATCAATAGTCAGGTTTCGATCCACGAAATAGCACTATAACTATCAATGTTTACCGCGAATATGCTGTAATAATATGACATAACATTATTTTAGAAATACAAACGATTTCCGATAATCCAGAAATGTCCCGGACGAGCCCCCATTTGCCACGTAGCCTGAGCTACCGCTCGTTCATGATACTTATTAACAGTCAACAACAAAACGAAAGTATCGTCTCACCTGTTTGAAAAATGCTCAAACGCAGCGAACGGAAATAACTGACGACAAACCGTTAGAACTGAAGGACGGCATTTATTCATGCACTGTAGAATCTTTCATAGATCAAACTACTCGAAGACAAATGAAGTGCCATTTTAATGCATGGTCGGTCTTCATCCCAAACATCTAAGAACTAGTTGTCCAAAACAATTCTTAAAATCCTACGTCTCCGATTCCCAGTTATCTTCCTTCCACTTGTTCTATCGTCTTCTGTTTCAATATCATCTAGGTCCTTTACAGAATGAATCTCCGTTGATACCTCATTCCTCTGGAACGCGCCTTCTTCCTTTTCTGCCACTCCAAAGCACAACCAATCTGTTCCATGAAAGTCACCACATCTGTTGTTGTTCTACGTCAGAGTGACGATTCACCGTTTATCACCAGTCTCCTAGTTATCCGTAAGCTTTTGAGTTTCAGGATTCTCTACCTATTATTAATGACGTCAACCGCGAGTATCTGCCTTATGGCAGCCTTCATCCTGTGCAGAAATACACTTCTTTAACAGTCTTTCAAAATTTCTCTCTATCATGAGCTCTGTTGCTGTCATGTGTAAATTGTCTATCATATCCAGAATCCTCCTACATTTTAGTAATTTACCTCCTAGGTACACTCCCCTTCACAAATATATAGCCTTTCATGTCTTTATACATGTCTAAAATATTTCATTGTCCTCTTTTGTGTTTGCCTTAGTAACCAATGTTCTTCATAACTGTGCTCTTGTTGGATATATATGTTTGATTTCCTTTCCATCTATTAATGGATGATACATGTTACATAATAAAGAACCTGATGATGCTACTCTCACTCCTGATCTTTGAGTAGTGGATTGGATGCTTAGCCTTCTGAGATAAGGAAAACAAATAAGTGGCCACATGTGCATGGAGTGCTAAATATAAATCCCATGGCAGATGGAAGTTGAAAAGATTAGGCTACTAGGTCACTGCCCATGCTATGCTTTAAAAATAGAAACAAAACCTTCTGTTCTAGAAAATTGTTCCTTGGCCTTTTTCTGTCCCAGGCAACTAGTATTTTAACTCTGTCTGATTATGTGTTTATTACTATAAGGTAACAACTGCCTAGAATATGATAGAAAAAGTGCATCATGTATTGAGCAATCAATGATTGTATAGTGATTCGCTTGGTATGAGGCCTATTATTTATCATATGAGACATATTTGTCATAGTTGAGCTAAGAACCGACATCACTTCATTCATATGCGCTCTGTCCCCTTGTTCAACAGCCAGCGAAGAGTCATACTACTAATTGTTCTCACTGCTATCTGATTGAAAGTTCTCCTTGTCTTCTCTTTCAGTTTTGAGATTCTTCCAGAACTCCTGCTGATTCCCTGCAATATTTGTTATCAATCAATCAATCATGTGCCATGCCGGAAAGCGTGGGCGGTCATGACTCACCATTTCACTCAATCACCAGAGTCGTGGATCAGCTCAGTGTTCCTGTCTCATCCATGCATTTGTTATATTAGTTTTAAAATTAAAGATGGGTGGTCGATTGTGAATTCTCTGGAAGTCTGTGAGTTTTAACTCTCTACGTTTAAAGCATTGAAGTTTGTGAGTTTTAACTCTCTAGTTGAAAGCATGGAAGTCTGAGTTGTAACTCTCTAAGTTGAAAGCATTGAAGTTTGTGAGTTTTAATCTCAAAGTTAAAAGCATGGAAGTCTGTGAGTTTTAACTCTGTAAGTTGAAAGCATGAAAGTCTGTGAGTTTTAACTCTGCAAATTGAAAGCATGGACATTCAGGTCATCTTTGCCATGAAAAGTGCTTACACCTATTGGAGCAAGGTTGGTGTTTAGACTTTCCTCTTGACCCGGCACTAAAGTACCATTCCAAAAAGGAATGCTGCAGAGCTCTCCTTTCTCTCTCCAAGCTGTGAAACCAGTTAGATGTGAAAGAATGAAAGTACAAACTGTGGAGAGGCATAATAGGATGCACATGATTCAACACAACACACACAGACTGCCGTTACATGCTGTGGGCTACACTGAGGAGGGGATCTGAGCACTTATGACAGAATGGTTCAATGTGTAATGATGATGATCTGTCGACTAACTAACCAACAGTATTTTGGTAATGTTTCCTTCGCAGGTGTTTGGTATATCATTATCAGCTAACAATCCAATACCTATGGGGAGTACATAGATAAACTCATTTCCCATCTTCCATATCTCCACCTTTAAGTGGTTGTGAGGGTTGAGTGTACCAATGTCCTCAAGAGCTAAAAGGTCAATGGGTTAGGACCAGACAAAGTGAGACGCAGAGATCTGTTGCCTTTTATGTAGACAGGAGACAGTTTATTGCTAGAGAATGCAAACCCTGATGAAACACCTGTTGAAACTGGATGTAAAGTTTGTCATTTTATGTGGCTTTGGCAACATATAGTATTGTATGTGACTGGTGTGGTGTTTAGCATTGTGTGTGACTGGTGTAACATTTGTCATTGTATGTGACTTGTGTGAGGTTTGTCAATGTGTGTGACTTGTGTGAGGTTTGTCAATGTGTGTGACTTGTGTGAGGTTTGTCAATGTGTGTGACTGGTGTAACATTTGTCATTGTATGTGACTGGTGTGAGGTTTGTCAATGTGTGTGACTGGTGTGAGGTTTGTCAATGTGTGTGACTTGTGTGAGGTTTGTCAATGTGTGTGACTGATGTAAAGTTTATCAATGTGTATCACTAGTGTAACATTTGTCATTGTATGTGACTTGTGTGAGGTTTGTCAATGTGTGTGACTGATGTAAAGTTTGTCAATGTGTGTCACTGGTGTGAGGTTTGTCAATGTATGTGACTGATGTTAGGTTTATCAATGTATGTGGCTGGTGTAAGGTTTATCTGTGTATGTGGCTGGTGTGAGGTTTGTCAATGTGTGTGGCTGGTGTGAGGTTTGTGGGCATAGAGAAGAAGGGCAGAATGTCAGACGGGCCTGCGTGCCCAATTATTAACCCTTTGAAAATAAAGACTTATTATTATTATTATTATTATTATTATTTGTAAGTTACTTTAAGATAATTTCATGAAGTAAAAATAAGACTGATATTTTATTCATGTAATGCAGCATTAAGTTTACTGTCAATGTAGTTCATGATTTCTTTCATTCTGTTGCAGGACATGAAATGTGTTGGAACATGGTAAGTCTAAATAAAATAAGACTAGTTACATGCCACCACCATCTAAAAATAAGAGAGAGAGAGTAGGAATTGCCAAAGGAATATTAATAAATATTTCAAAAAACTTCTGACTAAGTTACAAATTAAAATTAAGAGTGATTAAATATGATATATAATCTTTATTATTGTTGTGTGCAGAAAGACTGACAGTGAATAAATAATGTGATAGTAAAATCGGAACTTTCAAAATGTTATTATGTACAGAAATATGTGTGATATCCTGACAGGAGAAAACAAAGAAGTATTACACAAACTAGGAATGACTAAAACATGAAGCATATTTGGGACATGGCCTATAATTTTTGTAACTGAAACAGTACTTGAGGGTCAATATTATTAATACAGGGTGTCTTGTTAATGACTGTGGGGTTTTTGAAAATACACACAGTCATTAAAAATACACCCTATATTATGTTGGGCACGTTTACCTCCCTATATCTCTGAGTCAACCTGGAATGGTAATGCTTGAAAAAAACACAATCCTAAAACTTTTGGGGTGCTCGTGTGTATGGGGGTCAACCATGGAAACAAAGCATAGCAGCACAGACACATATGAAGCATGTCATAAGAGGCAACTAAGGCACAGTCAGGAAAGGCTAAGTGTGGTGTGTCTTGAAAACAGGCCTTCCCAGCCAATGAAAAGTAGCAAGGAAGAGCATCTTTCAAATGTCCTACCAGAAGAGAAATTGTGCTAGGATGAGGTGATTTCTCCTCACCTCTGTAAGTCTCACTGTCTCCACAGTGATGAAAGCTGCCAACCATCACATAATAGCTTGCTTCCAGAATGAAAATGGGTCATACAAAATCCCCTTGAAGATGGTAGACATTCAGTCCCCAAGTCTTTCACTCATGCACGAGGCCTCAAGTGAAACCAACAAAGGGCCTGCTGGCACCTGCAGTGAGGTACAGCATATTCCTTTACATGTAACCGAGCAGCCATTTTAGTCCCCATGCCTATGACCACAATATTTCAGTGTATATAACCATTGCATGATATTTTAGTTCTTGCAATGGGTGTTATTTTCAGCTGTGAATTCCAGTTTCTAATTATTAGTGTTCTGTATTTCTCAAAGGTACCTAGAAGCAATACGCAAACTCAAATCAGCTGGAAAGCGCTTCAAGAGAACCTTCCATGTGACCTTTTGTCCAGGTACAGCAATGATAAATATTTAAGACAATGTTTTCCCGTAGTTAATTTGAACTATGAAGACATAAACAATAGACTGCACAATTTATTGCCTAGAATATTTCGCTGCATTTTGTCAGGTACATATTGTAGAATTCAATAATAATAAGATAAATCCTTCAAGCTGAAATGATAAATATCTTACAAACTGAATACAGCATTTGAGAGTTACACTTCCAATGATTAACTGTAAAATTCAAGTATTTGACAGCATTTTAACAGAATATATGTTATCCGAGAATGACAAAAGTTACTGCTCTTCACAGTCAAAACACAAAGATAACAGAGCAGACAGTACAAAGACTGAAGCTGATGAATGTACATTTAACACAAATCATGCTCTGCTGTTCCATGTTCGGGCCTGTGTTAGTGCTGAATATAACAAAATAAAAATCAAGGCCCTATTTACATGTCATGAGACGTACTGGGCATATTGTGTTGACCCCAAGTATTTATAGACCAGTTGTCATCTAAAGGGTGATGTGGTCAACATCACAACAGCCACGTTTGCTTCCAAGATATTTCCTGGCACCCATTTTAGGCTGGGTCGACCTGGGAGTTCAGGTTTATTTAAAACAATATGCTTCAATATTAATTTAAACCCATGACTACTGGGCCAAAGGCTAGCCAAGTACTGAGCATGCTGATAGTTAATTCACAGATTTACATGCACTCATTCACAGCTTTCTGTGCTTGTCTATGATTGCTATGATGTTTATTAGTGAAAGTCATGTATTTTTCCTAAGAAAACTCTCAGGCTTGAGACATACACAAAATTTAATTATTTTTCTAATGAAACTCCCAGACTTGAAACATACAAACAGAAAAAGTAATGTTTTACTAATGAAACTCCCTAACTTATGTACAAACAGAAACAGCAGTGTTTTTCTAATGGAGTTCCACAATAGAAACAGACAAAGTAATTTGTAACGAAAAACAAAACGTGGAATTATAAGGAGACATACAAACAGAAAAAGTAATGTTTTCCTAATGAAACTCCCTAACTTACATACAAACAGAAACAGTAGTGTTGTTCTAATGGAGTTCCACAATAGAAACAGACAAAGTAATTTGTAACGAAAAACAAAAATTGAAGAATACAAAGATATCAAGTAAAATAAAGCCCTTTTACAGCTATTAAGATATCTGGGCTTTCACATATAAATGTTAGAAAAAACCTCTACACCATTCTGTAAACGGAGCATACAATAAATGTCTTTGTCAGGTAACAAATTAACATATATGCAGGTTTTTCAGTTTGGTTTTGGTAAAAGACACATCTATCCTTGCACATGGATATCTCCATAAATGCTCCAGTCTTCTCCTATAGAACACACAAAGAGAATTTCAGCACAGTTCATGAACTCCCTAGTATCGGTGATGATCCATATGTGTGTATACCAGAATCATACATGCTTTAAATATTCTTTTGTGGGTATGTGGTCTAATTTTGAAATATTGCCTGGACAGCTGTCTGGTCTATGCTGTCTGGTAGTGGTGGCTGTGATGGCAGCAGGTGTGGTGGTGGTGGTGGCGATGGTGGTGGTGGTTGTTGTAACACTAGTGGTCAGAAGTGGTACTGGTAATAGTAGTGATAGTATTAGTAGTAATAAACGTCTTAGTAGTAGTAGTAATAGTAGTAGTAGTAGTAGTAGTAGTAGTAGTAGTAGTAGTAGTAGTAGTAGTAGTAGTAGTAGTAGTAGTAGTAACAACAGCAGTGGCATTTCTTATTGTAACAATAGTGGTCATTAATGGTAGTAACAAAAGTAGTATTATGTATTAGAATGCAGTTGTAGTAGTTTTAGTAGCAACATTAATAGTAGTAGTAGTAGTAGCAACAGTAATAATAATAATAATAATAATAATAATAATATGCAGCAGCAGCAGCAATAATATTATGATTTTCATCTTATGAGACTGTGCCAACCTCAGAGTCATATTATGATTTTCATCTTATGAAACTATCAACTTCAGAGTCATATTATGAATTTAATCTTATTATGAGACTGTATCAACTTCAGAGTCATGTTATGAGTCTCATATTATGAGCCAGTGTCAACCTCAGAGTCAGATTAGATTGAAACATGTTCCTCCCCTACTGAAGTGTGAACCCAGACCATTGTGTCACTTTGGCTCTAGCAATAAGTCAGAATGTACATATTTTATTTAATTGTTTTTTTGTTTTTTCAGATGAAGAGATTGGAGGACAAACTGGCATGATAGAGTTTGTGAAAACTAAAGAGTTTGAGAGAATGAATGTTGGATTTGCCTTGGATGAAGGTATTATATGTAATAGCAGTTGTATTATTTATAATACTGTTCATACAACAAGAATAGTGGTCATTATTTCACTGGTTCTATTGATGGAAAAGTTCTCTTGTCGTTTACAGATTTATAAAGTATTCCCAGCAGAATAAACTACACTGAATATGTGCCCTGGTGCTGAGATGGCGTATGGCTGCAGGTTAACCACTCAAGAAATTAGGGCAAGGGTTTTTAGCTGTGAAACAGAATTTGTACATGGGTGATGATAATCTCTCTGCTAAATTTAACTGATCAGGCACATGAAGTCAAAATACTGCTGATGAATTTCTCATGAAGAAGACTGGATCACTGATAGATGTGTCTGGAATATAATTATGATACCACTGCTTGAACTAAACTGAACTGAACTGAATATTTGAAAATATTCACAAGCTGCAGCAACACTGAGGCACATTCTTGGAAACACAATGAATGTTAGAAAGAGAGTACTGTAATGTTATATTGAATCTGTTCTACTGTTTGGCAGTGAATCTAGATTGTGAACAAATAAATTATAAAGAGCTAGGAAGCAACAGAGATGTGGTTTCAGAGATGAATATTGCAAATACTTTGAACTGCCTGAGTAACTAACAATGATTGCCTGGAAGAGATCATAAAATTAGTATATTATGTGGAATTATAAGGAGACAGTGTTCTTTGGTCTTATAATCAGTAGAGGGACATTGGAGAACATCATGACAACTGGAAAGATAAACATTAAAGTCCAAGATCTGTGGAGAGACATGAGTATTTAAGTTGTTTGGCGAGACATATGATGATGATAACAGCATTAGTTGTATTCTTTTCTCGTGCAGGCTGTTGGTTTATTAAGAAAGCTCTGTGACTATTTCATTATATATTTGTTTCATTGTGACTAAATCATAAGTTTTTTAACCGTGACTAACTCATTATAAGTTTATTTCAATATTACCAATTCATTATTTGTTGTTTTCATTGTGATTAACTCAATATTTGTTACATCAGTGTGGCTAACAAAGCCATAATTTTCCTTATGAATTAGAAAACTTAGAAAACAGCGAAAAGAGTAGTAAAATACTGACTTTTCTTGTGGTCCATCAGTTCTTTTCTTTTTATAGATATACTGATAATTTGGATTGGGTAAAGTTTAAAAAAAAAAATAAAAATAATGTTACAATTGAAGGTAAAGGAGTGGAAAAAGTAAATCCTGGACTGATAGCAGTAAAGAATGGACAGGCTATGGTATCTACTGACGTATGCTGGGGACTGGGTGTAGTGTAAAGCTTTGAAAAGGGACACATCTGTCATGTATCTTGATAACCCAGAGATGGGATTGTAGGATGAGATGAGATGGGATTGTGGGATATAAGAGATAGGATTGTGGGATATAAGAGATGGGATTGTGTGATAAAAGAGATGGGATTGTGGGATATAAGAGATGGGATTGTGGGATATAAGAGATAAGATTGTGGGATATAAGAGGTGGGATTGTGGGATATAAGAGATGTGATTGTGGGATGTAAGAGATAAGATTGTGGGATATAAGAGATGGGATTGTGGGATATAAGAGATGGGATTGTGGGATATAAGAGATAAGACTGTGGGATATAAGATATAAGACTGTGGGATATAAGAGATAAGACGGTGGGATATAAGAGATGGCATTGTGGGATATAAGAGATGGGATTGTGGGATATAAGAGATAAGACTGTGGGATATATATAAGAGATGGGATTGTGGGATATAAGAGATGAGATTGTGGGATATAAGAGATGGGATTGTAGGATATAAGAGATAAGATTGCGGGATATAAGAGATGGGATTGTGGGATATAAGATATAAGATTGTGGGATATAAGAGATAAGACTGTGGGATATAAGAGATAAGATTGTGGGATATAAGAGATGGGGTTGTGGGATATAAGAGATAAGACTGTGGGATATAAGAGATGTGATTGTGGGATATAAGAGATACGATTGTGGGATATAAGAGATGGGATTGTGGGATATAAGAGATGGGATTGTGGGATATAAGAGATAAGATTGTGGGATATAAGAGATGGGATTATGGGATATAAGAGATGGGATTGTGGGAGATCGATTGTGGGATATAAGAGATAAGATTGTGGGATATAAGAGATGGGATTGTGGGATATAAGAGATAAGATTATGGGATATAAGAGATGGGGTTGTGGGATATAAGAGATGGGATTGTGGGATAAAAGAGATAAGACTGTGGGATATAAGAGATAAGACTGTGGGATATAATAGATACGACTGTGGGATATAAGAATATAAACGCATCTAGGAAATATCCAGCTGATGTTATCAGCACATGTCCTATGGTTTTTCAATTGTTTTAGAGAAAAGCAATGTTTGTGCATATTTGTTTTTGGTAAAGATGAATTGTCTGGGGTGGGAAAATTATGCAAAGCAAAAGAATAAGCAGATAAAAATATAAAATAGGAGAATGTTAAAATAGATGTCACCATTCATTTGATTGATTGATTGATTTAGGAACTGACATCACAGCATTCGGGACATTCCCATAAGTGCTCCGTCCCCATCCTCAGCAGCCAGCGAAGAGTTCCAACACTAATAGTTCCAGTAGCAATCTGATTATATGCCCGTCTTGCTTTTCCTCTGAGCGTCGATCATTGGCCAGATCCCCTCGTCACACCTCGCTGCCTCATTCTTACAAGACTATGGTGATCCATTTGCTCCTCCGAGGTGTACACATGCTCCCACAAGGCCGCAACCACGTCTGTTTTATCATGCATCAATACTTCACCAAGTTTTGCCAAGCAAGCCAATCTGTCTGCCTGTTCATTCCCCAGCACACCGGCATGCCCAGGAGAAAATATCCAGGTGATGCTTACTACCCATTCATTTTGTGTATAGCCAACACAAGATTCGAAGTGCAACTTTGGGTGCACTTGTTCACTAGCTTTTCTGAAATTATTGACACTTTATATGTGTCACAGTGAGAAGTATTTTCCTCCCATGTTGTAATGTCTATCCCTATTGTCATGTCTCACTTGCACTATCTTTGAATCATAGCTGTGACATCATCTTTTTCTGTTACTATTTGCCATTTGTCCAAAGATAATCTAATTTGTAATGGATCCCTTTGGCTTGCAATAAATAACCAGGTAATTACAATTTATGGTAAGAAGTATATGCTAGTGTGAGAGTGCATATATGCAGAAGAATAGGTTTTATTTCATGGAAACAGAAACAAAGACAGATACAATAATCTAGAGGAAGATGAAAATTAAAAAAAAAAAAATAGATGGTGGAGGCAATAACAAACAGATAGTCACATATTTAGGCCATGTTAAAAGAGGACTGCCACCTTGCCGTCTTGACAAACAGGAGTTTGTCAAATAGAGTTAATACCACTCTGTAACTCAAAGTCAGGGCTGAATAAAAGACAGTGCTTGAGGGAACACCGAAGGCAAATAATTAAAAGGTAGGTAACAATGCAAGTATGAAGATAACATAAGAGATGAACAAAAAGCAGTCTGTCGGAGTCTACAACTAAAATGAGAGACAGAAGGTATTAGAGATCCATTGCAGCCAACCTAGATTATGCGGTCAATTGATTGATTAACAATTACTCAGTCTGCTTCAGCGGAAGTCATAGGTGACAATTTTATCCACAACACAATCTCTTTAAAAGTCTTTATGAGCAAACTGGCTCTTTGCAGACGTTGCTTTTATCATGGTCCACCGTAAGATTTATGATCCATTGCCAGTTTTTCTGCCTCCCGCATGTTCATGCCCAAGGTATCATCAGAGTCCTGTGTCAGTGTTCGTGCTGGTCACTGTCTGCCTCTTCTACCAGTAATCATGCCTTCCTGGCACTTTCCTTCCTAAACCACTTTGAATATTTAATGTGGTCAAAATATTTCAGTTTCCAAGACATGGTGCAGTTGATGAGCCGATTTCTTAAAAATTCAGATCTGGTAGAAAGTCAGTATTTTACCACGTTGTTCATTGTTTTCTAAGTTTTCTAATTCATTTAATAAATAAACAAACGTGTATTATTTGGCGCTCATAGAAGTAGAAGAAGAAAGTAGTGATAAGAGGACACACTAGACAGCTTAACAATAAAAAGCTGTAGTTACTGACTGGGATTTGAACCTGTCACCTCCAAATGACGACAGCACCTCACTGCAGAAACAAGTATACTTCAACGCATAGCTAACTAGATACTTCTGGAAAGGTGTCTTCATTAGCCAGGTCTACCATCCACATGAACCCACAACTATAGATTATGGACAGAATTTGTATCTGCCATGGACCGATATGAGGTAGACAGTGGTAAAGTAATAAAGTAAGAACATGTGTACCATAGAATAGGAATTGTCATAGTGAGAACAGTTCACGCACTAGTACTAGTGAGAACGCACACGACTAGGTCGAGGGAAGTCGGTGAGCAACGGATGATGATGATGAAGAACAAAGGGAAGTCATTCAGAGAAGTTGCATATCACGTGACATTAGTTGTGTGGTACACGGGAAAGAGACGGCTGGACAAAGTCAGTCTAGCCAGGGTCCCAGTGGAGAGAGGACGTGAAACATGTCGAAAGGGAAGCGAGATGAAGTCAACAGTGTTCTCGCATTTGAACAACGCATCAGCCTGAGGCAAAAGTGTTAGACACAAGCTGGACGGTCAATTGAGTGGCCATTGCAGTTCAGTGACGGCTCGCCGAGTTGACGGCGATTGAGAATGCACCATGCCGATGTCAAGGGCAAGTGACTGTAAGTGATCATAGAATAGCCATTGTATTATAGCGGTGTTTCAGACCGATGTACAGTAATTAGAAGTGTTATTTACGATTGCACTATTGATGTTACATGCTGCAATCCGTGTGTATAATACACACTGAAGAATGGCAAGGACAGGGAGTTGTTCACTGTTTTAATGCGATGAATGTTCCTGTTTAATTCTGTCACTGCGGCTGAACCAACGAGCCAACAATCAGCTTCATGGCAGTATCTAACCATTGAGATAACACCATAGGTCTCAGAAGTTTATATTAAACCAGCATAGGTCAAATAACAAACACATGGACAGTAGTGCTGTGTCCAGTACATTAACGAAAATTCTATTACATTTAAGTTCAAAGCCCTATTTCTTTTCTTTGAAGAGCTATATATTGAGCAAAATAAGCAATAATAGATCAACATGCTGTTTCTGTTCTTGATGTGGGGTTATCTATTTGTATGACATTGTTTCTACAGGTATTGCAAACCCAGGTGAAGAATTCCGCGTGTTTTACAGTGAAAGAAATGTTTGGTGTAAGTTAATTATTGTTGATAATATTGTGTTTGGTGTAAGTTTGTTATTGTAGTTAATATTTTGTATGGTGTAAATTCATTCTTGATTTTAATATTTTGTTTGGTGTAAGTTCACACCTGTGCAGTAACAGAAATGTTTGGTGTAAGTTCACACGTGTGTTAATATTTTAAACAGTGACATAATTGTTTCGTGTAAGTTCATTCTTTTTGTCAATATTGTGTTTGGTGTAAGTTCATACTTGTGTTGATACTTTGTACAGTGAAAGAGACATTTGGTGTAAGTTCATTTTTGTACAGTAAAAAGAGTGTGTGAAGATGATATACTATGAAGCAAAATATATATTGATAACACACCTTAAAGTGAAAATGGTAGAAATTGACAAAACATCAAAATCTGGCATAACAATTTAGATGCAAACTGAAAACTGAAAGCACAATTTCAAAACATATTTGAACTGTGTTAGTAAGTAACAAGTCAAGGACCCTTTTCCATGCATGAGGCATGTTTCATATATGGTTCTAGCCCATCTATTTTTAGACAAGTTAGTGATGTGGTCAGTACCAAGGCTTTACTTCAGAGGAAATTTCTGGGTAGCCATGTTAGACTGGGAATTAATTTGGGAACCAGTTGAGGCCACTGAAACAGTTACATAAACAAACACACATAGTATTGTTGGCGCTCACAGAAGGAGAAAAAAGAAATAAAGACTAGAGGATGCACTAGACAACATAAAATCTGAAAGCTATAGTTACTGACCCGGATTTGAACTTGTGACCTCCAAATGGCGACAGCGCCTCGCTGCAGGAACAAGTGTACTTTGAGGCATGAGCAACTAGACCAGTGGTTCTCAACCAGTGGGGAATCCCCCCCCCCCGGGGATTTTAGTGTTTCTCGGGGGATGGGGGTGCGGGGGAGTGGGGGGGGGGGGGGGGGTTGGTTATTAAGATTATTTCACGATCGCGTTAATACAAGAACCGATTACTTGATATTGTTTTTCCCTTCATACTGTATGGTTCTGTACGTCTCACCCTTCTAAAATTCAATTTCACGAATCATGTTTTATGTGGATGTCTAGACTTGTTTTAGTATGTGCTATTAAATTTAGCTTCCATTATTACGTATACTGTGCAGGGGCAGGGGCGGAATTTTTAGGTAGGAAATAAAAAAGGGGGTAATGATGTTCTGAAAATATGGTGAAGGGGGCACGGGCCAAAATTGTAGGTAGGAAATACGAAAAGGGGAGGGGGAGGGGAAGGATGACGTTCTGAAAATATGGTGAAGGGGGGCACGAGCCAAAAAAGGTTGAGAACCACTGAACTAGATAACTCCAAAAAAGTGTCTTCATTGGTCATGTCTATCATACACATGAACCTACAACTATGGAATACGGACAGAATTCGTATCAAACCATCGAGATAGCACCATAGGTCTCATAATTTATATTAAACCAGCATAAGTCAAATAACAATCACTGGTATCATGAAGGCTAATAGACTACAATGGCTGGGGCATATAGAAAGAATGGAAGATAATAGGGAAACAAAACTCGCTTACACTCAGGAAATAAATGACCGCAGACCCCGAGGTAGACCAAGAAGGCGGTGGAGAGATAATACATGTACAGACCTACAAGCACTTGGAATCAACGACTGGCAAGAGAAGGTCCACCAGAGAGACGAATGGAGACGGATTGTATTTGCAGCAAAGAACCTCAATGGCTCAGAACGCTGAAGAAGAAGAAGAAGAAGAAGAAGAAGAAGAAGAAGAAGAAGAAGAAGAAGAATAAGTCAAATAACAAACACACAAACATATCGGACCGTAAATGCTGTGGCCAGTACATTAACAAATATTTAAAGAAGAGAAATGATTGGTCGGTTCTAATGCTGTACACGTATTTACACAGGAAATTATTTTGGGAACCAGTTGAGGCCACCGAAACAGTTACACAAACAAACACACATAGTATTGTTGGCGCTCACAGAAGGACAAGAAAGAAGTAGAGACTAGAGGACGCACTTTATGTTTTGCGTATCCTCTTACAGGACTTAGCTGTCAACAGCAGCATCTTTCAGCTGTCTGTTGATCTCTTGGCAAGATTACGCTCAGTAGTTTGCCATTGCTTTCTGAGCGGCCGGCTCAGTATCCCGCAAGTCACGAGCGGGGGTCGAACCACCTCAGCTCTCGCTCCGCTGCGAGACTCTGCGTGATAAACGGGATTACAGAGAGAAAGTGTTGTAACCCCACAGCCAGAGAGACCGGCAGAGGACGCACTAGACAACATAAAATCTGAAAGCTATAGTTACCGACCGGGATTTGAACCTGTCACCTCCAAATGGCACCTTCAAATACTGAACACAGCATTTACGGTCCGATGTGTTTGTGTGTTTGTTATTTGACCTATGCTGGTTTAATATAAATTATGAGACCTATGGTCTCAATGCTATCTCGATGGTTTGATTCGTATTCTGTCCGTATTCCATAGTTGTAGGTTCATGTGTATGATAGACATGACCAATGAAGCTACTTTTTTTGGAGTGTCTAGTTGGTCATGCGTCAAAGTACACTTGTTCCTGCAGCGAGGCGCTGTCACTATTTGGAGGCAACAGGTTCAAATCCCGGTCGGTAACTATAGCTTTAAGATTTTATGTTGTCTAGTGCGTCCTCTAGTCTCTACTTCTTTCTTGTTCTTCTGTGAGCGCCAACAATACTATGTGTGTTTGTTTGTGTAACATGTTAGACTGGGGCATTGTGGGAACTCTGTAGCTAGCAAGTTTATCTGCTAGCGTGGTTTTTTTTTGTGGGCTTGAATCTCTACCAAGCCTGGAATTTGTAAAAACATTTCCAGCCTAAAATAGATATTATTAACTGATTAAGTGCTGTGGGATTATTAATCGTCTTAAATAACATCCCTTATCTGCCATAGGGTTATATGAGTAATTTTCCCTATGTAACCGCCTTTAATTTGATATATGATACATCATGACTGCTACTATATTAACCACTTTTAAGTCATAACTATGACACACCACTACATCATAAATTCCGCCGTCCATTGTTTGTTTGGTCTAAACCTACTTTTTTATTTGGCATTGAATCTCTTAATATAATACTGTCTGCCCTTACAATCTCAAATAAATCTTTGGCTCTAGGATGGCTAGGTTCTTAACAATGTACAGGTAGGTAAACAAATGTGACTGAGAATTCCACAATTTCACTGCACTAACTTCTGCACTAACAACAACAACAACAACAACAACATCAACAACCACCGCCACCACCACCACCTCCCCCTCCTCCCCCCTCCCCATAGTCATATAGCAGGTCCTTTGCAGAACATCACTGTCATCCTAGCCTGCCAGAAAGATCCTGGATTGTTCGCCAGTCCACCTACCTCAAGCATTGTTAAGCCCAGGGTGTCTTTCATGTCTGGTGTCCACCTTCGTGCTGTAGACATCAGCCACTCCTTCCAGGTACCACGCCTTCCATGACTGTCCCCTTCAAGCCACTGCGACGTTTATTATGGCCGAAGTATTTCAGTTTCTGAGACATGATGCCGTTTATCAGCCACTTTATGAGCACTAACAGTTTCCATTAATTGATTTGTTGATTGTGTTCAAGTAACACTTTTTATGCACTTCACGTTGGCCATTAGTCCTCCAATTCCCTCTTCTGTCTTGAGTAATTTAATGCTTGTATTATTGTGTTTCTGTCAAATTGATTACAACATAAACAGTGTTATATTAATCCTGCATGACAGGTGAGTAGAAGAACGGGCATATTTTAAGAGGAACCTGAGTGTGTCGAATTTTTAACCCTTTGAGAATACATCACATTCATTGATTTCTGTTTTAAAAATCACAAAAACACATACACACGCACACGTGCGCACATACACGCCCCTCCCCCTCTCTCTCTTAGCGTGGTTTATCACACTAGGAAATCTGAGCATAAGAAACAGAGACTTAGAGCGAGATTTTGTGTATATGTGTATGTCTGTGTGTGCGCGCGCTTGTGGGTCTGCCCCGAAATCACATAAACTGTAAATATTCTGGCCTTGGTAGGTTTTACATTTGAAATGCTGCCACAGCAGTATCACTTAATGTCTCTCAGTGAAATAAATAAATAAATAGTAAACCTCTGTAGCAAGTTAAAGAATTTAACTATCTAAGAAGTTTGATTCTAAAGGATGGTAGAATAGACCGAGAAATCGAAATCAGATGTCAAAAAGCAAGTACGCTTATATATTATTGTGGCACCCATACTGAAACACCTAAATAAATATGCGTATGTCCGCAAAACGACAGATAATAAATAGCATATTCATACCAACACTGCTGCCTATGTCAAACTTGGAAATTAACCAAATCCCTCATACGCAAAATCAACACCTGCAAGATTAGATGCCTGAGAAGAGTTGCCAACTTAACCATCGAGACCGAGTAAGATGTAATTTTATCAGACACTCAGTGAGATCATCACCTAGTGTCACGTTTATTGAAAGGCAGAAGATCAAATGGTTCGGCCATCTCGTTAGTAGACAACGCCACCAGCTATCAGCACATGAACTACGCCAAATAAGATCTGATACAAGAGGGAAAAGGTACCCGAGAAGAAAATTGATTGACGACATCAAAAAAAAAATTATTTATAATCTCGGTATGATACTATCTAGTGCCACTGATCTGGCGCTGGAACGTCAGATATCCCCCCCCCCCCCCCCATGAAGCTTGATGGCAAAAGTGGAAGATGATGATGAACTAATGAAAGAGATAATAAATGTAAGACAGATGTGAACAACATACAATTGAAACATCCGTACTGTAAACAGTAAAAGATAAGAACGATGTAGGATCTTAACAACTTTATTTTTTGTCTTCAATTTTGTATGAAGTTTAAGAATGTAACAGGTAGACGTTAATTTTTAGAGCACTGATGCGAGTTGTAGCGATTATTATTTTAAGCTTTGAGATAAAATAACAAGAACAATTATTGATAACCTGCAAGTAGCAATAATGATAGATGCTTTATTTATTCCAACGCTGTATTACCAATGCCAGGCGTGAACAGTCCTAGAAATAGAAGCTGAAAATCACATAATGTGAGATGAGATACATAAGAAAAGTAGATGGATAAACAAGAAGAGATAGAGTAACCAAGAACAAATGTAGGAATACCAACGATTACAGACTTTATAGAACACAGAAGAATTAAATGGTTCGGATATTTAACTAGAATGGAACAAGATCAACTAGCGGCTAGAGCGTTTGACATAAGAACATCTGAATTTCAGACGAGAGGATGACTAAGAAATAGATAGCTAGATGCAGTAAAAGAGACATTGAAGAAATCAAATATGACGTTAATACAAGCAACGAGGCAAGCGAAAGACAGAAAATTACATCCACCTCCTCTATGCGACGCTTCACGACAAGGTTGTAGGACAAAGACTAAGAAGAAGAAGAAGAAGAAGAAGAAGAAGAAGAAGAATCTATAAAGAGGTTATACACAACAATAATTCATATATAGACATATCTGGTTGTAGTACTGTCGGCGTTTGTACTTAGGGGTAGCGGACGCGTTTCACAATCCCGTATACAGGGTTCGAAATCAGCTGTATACGATTTGGAAGCAGACCGCCTTGCGTTGATTTTTAACAATGGTATGAACGCCGGTTGATCATGCAAGTAATGGCAAACTACTGAACATGAAATTTCGTAGAAAAATAATAAACAGCCTAAAAATGCTTCAGTGGATACTGATTCCATAAAGGACATGCAACTAACTAACTCAGTTATGTATGATAGGACTGACAGAATCGTTAAACCTTAAATCGTTAAACCTTAAATCGTTAAACCTTAAATCGTTAAACCTTAAATCGTTAAACCTTAAATCGTTAAACGTTAGCCTACCCCAACTGGTTTTACAGTTTCACTATAACTTTTAACTTTGTGCGCATTGACCAGGTCTTGATTTTTAACTCTTTCAGTATGAAGGATAGCCGGTCTCTCTGGCCGAGGGGTTACACCACTTTCTCCGTAATCCCGTTTATCACGCAGAGTCTCGTAGCGGGCGAGAACTGGGAGCGGTTCGTCCCCCGCTGGTGACTTGCGGGATAACTGAGCTGGCCGCTCAGAAAGCAATGGCAAACTACTGAGCGTAATCTTGTCAAGAAATCAACAGACAGCTGAAAGATGCTGCTGTTGACAGCGATGTCCTGTAAAAGGATATGCGGGGGGGGGGGGGAAGTATGAAGGATAGTTTTCTCTCTCGTGGTTGCAACGTTGTCCACTATCCCTAGTACATTGTTTCCTCTGCTGTTTTCCCCCTTCAGATTCCACTGTTCTATTTCCCCGTTACGTTGTTCTGTATCCTGATTATGTTGTTCTCTCTCCGATTATGTTATTCTCTCCCCCGACTAATTTGTTCTCTTTCCCGATTATGTAGTTCTTTATTCCGATTACGTTGTTCTCTGCCGATTGTATTATTTTTATTTTTTTAACTCTCCTGATTGTTTGTTCTCAGGCGGGAAAACATTGTTCTTTCTCTCCATTGAGTTATTGTTTCTCCGGATTGCATTAGTGATCTCTTTCCAAACTGTATTGTTCCACTTTCTGAGTATACTGTTTTCTTTTCCGACTGCGCAATTCTGGCTCCATATGACTTTTCTTATTCCCAGAACACTGTTTTCTCTTCCGATTGTTTTCTTTTATCTCCAGAGTGTTATCTCTCCCGTGTGTGCTGTTAATCGGGAGTCTCCGAAGGTTGTGGGTTCGATTCCGGGCCGCGTCCATCGGTTCACGAGTGAAATTTTTCGGAGACTCCTGTGGGTCATTGCTAGAGCTACGGAGTTCGTGCTTTGTGCGACACTTTCCGCGCTGTGGAAAGAGACCGAGCCATATGGGATAAAATCCTAGTGCAATGAAGTCGACCGTGTCGACTTTTTTTTTTTTTATAAGCGAGATGTTGTTATGATCTCTCTGTTGTGTAATTATTTACCGATTGCGCTGTTCTCTCTCCTGATTGCACCATTCTCTCTCATGATGGCACTGTTCTCTCTCATGATTGCACTATTCTCTCTCATGATTGCACTATTCTCTCTCATGATTGCACGGTTCTCACTTTCGATTGTTTCCTTCTCTCTCCTTATTGCATTGTTTTCTCTTCAGATGTCGTTGTTCTCTCTCCTGCTATTCTTTACCGATTCATTACGTTTGTGTAATTATGTACCGACAGCATTGCTTTGTCTCCTGAATGCATTGTTCTCTCTCCTGATTGTGTTTCTCTCTATCCTGATTGTGTTGTTCTCTCTCCTGATTGTGTTGTTCTCTCTCCTGATTGTGTTGTTCCCTCTTCTGATTGTGCTGCCCTCTCTCTCCTGATTGTGTTATTCTCTCACCTGATTGTGTTCTCTCTCCCGAAAGCAATTTTCTCTCTCCCGTTGTTCTCTCTGTTTGTTTGTTTTTAAATTTAGGGTATCTTACTGCCAAGCGGGACCGTAGTAGTAAGCTGGCCAGCACACTGGCTTAATGATCGGGTCTGTTAGATTCACAACTCCCTAGATGTGCTATCTTTCAGGGACCACATGCAACTGGGGGCGACCCAGGCAACAGCCAGTTTCCTAAATGTTGTGTTATATTGATATTTTTGGTAACACATCATTTCCACCACACACGGATATCTAAGCTCTCCAGTCTTCCCCCATAGATCACACACGAATATCTCCATAAGATCTCCAGTCTTCTCCCATAGATCACACACGAATATCTCCATAAGCTCTCCAGTCTTCTCCCATAGATCACACACGGATATCTCCTTAGTTCTGGAGTCTTCTCCCGTAGATCACACACGGATATCTCCTTGAGTTCTCCAGTCTTCTCCCATAGATCACACACGGATATCTCCTTGAGTTCTCCAGTCTTCTACCAAAGATCACACACGGATATCTCCTTGAGTTCTCCAATCCTCTCACATAGATCACACACGAATATCTCCATAAGTTCTCCAGTCTTCTACCATAGATCACACACGGATATCGCCATAAGCTCTCCAGTCTTCTCCCATAGATCACATACGGATATCTTCTTGAGTTCTCCAATCCTCTCAAATAGATCACACACGGATATCTCCATAAATTCTCCAGTCTTCTCCCATAGATCACACACGGATATCTCCATAAGTTCCCCAGTCTTCTCCCATAGATCACACACGGATATCTCCATAAATTCTCCAGTCTTCTCCCATAGATCACACACGGATATCTCCATAAGTTCCCCAGTCTTCTCCCATAGATTACACACGGATATCTCCATAAGTTCTCCAGTCTTCTCCCATAGATCACACACGGATATCTCCATAAGTTCTCCAGTCTTCTCCCATAGATCACACACGGATATCTCCATAAGCTCTCCAGTCTTCTCTCATAGATCACACACTGATATCTCCTTGAGTTCTCCAGTCTTCTTCCATAGATCACACACGGATATCTCCATAAGTTCTCCAGTCTTCTACCATAGATCACACATGGATATCTCCATAAGTTCTCCAGTCTTCTTCCATAGATCACACACGGATATCTCCATAAGTTCTCCAGTCTTCTCCCATAGATCACACATGGATATCTCCATAAGTTCTCCAGTCTTCTCCCATAGATCACACACGGATATCTCCATAAGTTCCCCAGTCTTCTACCATAGATCACACACGGATATCTCCATAAGCTCTCCAATCTTCTTCCATAGATCACACACTGATATCTTCTTGAGTTCTCCAGTCATCTCCCATAGATCACACACGGATATCTCCTTGTGTTCCCCAGTCTTCTCCCATAGATCACACACGGATATCTCCATAAGTTCTCCAGTCTTCTCCCATAGATCACACACGGATATCTCCTTGTGTTCTCCAGTCTTCTCCCATAGATCACACACAGATATCTCCATAAGCTCTCCAGTCTTATCCCATAGATCACACACGGATATCTCCTTGTGTTCTCCAGTCTTCTCCCATAGATCACACACGGATATTTCCTTGTGTTCTCCAGTCTTCTCCCATAGATCACACACGGATATCTCCTTGTGTTCTCCAGTCTTCTCCCATAGATCACACACGGATATCTCCATAAGTTCTCCAGTCTTCTCCCATAGATCACACACGGATATCTCCTTGTGTTCTCCAGTCTTCTCCCATAGATCACACACGGATATCTCCTTGTGTTCTCCAGTCTTCTCCCATAGATCACACACGGATATCTCCATAAGTTCTCCAGTCTTCTCCCATAGATCACACACGGATATCTCCTTGTGTTCTCCAGTCTTCTCCCATAGATCACACACGGATATCTCCATAAGTTCTCCAGTCTTCTCCCATAGATCACACACGGATATCTCCTTGTGTTCTCCAGTCTTCTCCCATAGATCACACACGGATATCTCCTTGAGTTCTCCAGTCTTCTCCCATAGATCACACACGGATATCTCCTTGAGTTCTCCAGTCTTCTCCCATAGATCACACACGGATATCTCCATAAGTTCTCCAGTCTTCTCCCATAGATCACACACGGATATCTCCATAAGTTCCCCAGTCTTCTCCCATAGATCACACACGGATATCTCCATAAGTTCTCCAGTCTTCTCCCATAGATCACACACGGATATCTCCATAAGTTCCCCAGTCTTCTCCCATAGATCACACACGGATATCTCCATAAGTTCCCCAGTCTTCTACCATAGATCACATACGGATATCTCCATAAGTTCTCCAGTCTTCTCCCATAGATCACACACGGATATCTCCATTAGCTCTCCAGGCTTCTACCATAGACCATACAGGGATATCTCCAAAAGATCACTAGTCTTCTCCAATAGATAAGACAAGGAGATAGTCAGCACTGTGCACGAACTCCGAAGCAACGCGAGGATCTAAATTTGGAGGGATACGATCACAAACGTGATATTGACCACATCAAGCTTCGGATATATTTCAAACCCAATGTATCCCCGTGGTATAGAAACGGGGGTCACTTTACTTTTGTTTTAAACCTCACTGAAAAGATTACACTACTTGAGTTGAGTGTGTGCGTATTTGTGCATTTGTATGACTTGCGCGGGTGCGCGTGCACACAACGTACTATAATAACCGCTCGTCGTTGAGTGAATTGCCGTGCTATATTAAGGAGCGTTGATAAATATGGGAATCATTGCACTGCTATAAAAGTCACCGATATGGATTTTCTTAGTTCACGTCCCCAGCCTTGCTGCGACATCTCACCCATGCCACTGTAAAATTAGCTTTTATTGTAGTGGCAACTTTTATTTGTATTGCGTTTGTTTTTTGTTTTTAAACCACAGGGTTGGAAGTCACGTGCACAGGTAGCCCTGGTCATGGGTCGGCTTTTCTGAAAAACACTGCCGGAGAAAAAGTGGTAAGAGAATCAAACGAATAACGGATATTTGATGTTCGTGCTGTTTAATTTGATTATGCACAATTCGTGCTCGTCGTATTGATTTTGTGGTGCAGAAAAATGTGCGAGTTCCAGCCTGATCTTAGTAATGTATGCAGGGGTTGGGGTAGGATATATGTTTGTGATGTCTTTTCTTAGAAGTGATTAATGTGCATTATACAGTGTATTATTGATAGCAGCAAGTTAAATGGTTCGGCCAAAAAGCTGGGCTAACAACTAACAGCATACCACAACAAGCAATGACGTACAGACTAAAAGGAACCAGAAGAAGAGGCTGACTATGTAAACGATGCCGAGGGAATAATATCCACTAATGTCCTCTATGACCGACCCATTAACTGACACCCACTCATGCATTGTACGTACGCCCACTCGGACTACTCAGCTCTCACTCTTAGATAACTACCACATCTCATTGTTTCCAGTCTCCCGCCTCACATCCCTGCCCCTCTTTGTCTCACGTACTACTTCCACTCATTTACCTGGGATTGTCACTGAACCGTGACCACCCACTACCCTGGTATCAACCCCTACCGAGGGAATAATAGAGTCCGTGGGAATTTCGATATATGAAGCCCATAAACGGGCACTCTCCCGCTGTTTATGCTTCACTTCCACACCCCAAGGTACAAGAGGAACAAGGAACAAGAGGCAACCAATGTGTTTAGACCCAGTCCGCCACTGAATGTCAATTTAGAAAACTAATACGAAAATACTGGGTAACGAGGTCCCTATACAATATTAAGCAGGCTTTAAATGCGATGTAGGGAAGGTATTAGCGTCAATTATCAAAACAGTGTGAAAATACTGGGTAATGAGGTCCCTATACAGTAGTAGTCGTGTTGTGATATAACGTGTTAGTATGGGAGCCGGTCGTTCAGAAAGCAATGGCAACCTACTGGACGTAAAAACTTGCCTAGTACAACAACAGCAGCTGAAAAATGCTGGTGTTGACTGCAACGTCCTGCAAGGGATATGCAACATTAAAAAATAATACGGTAGTAAACATTCTTTAAAATGCGATATAGTGAAGATATTGATGTCAATTAATTATCAAAATAGTGTGAAAATATTGGGTATCGAGGTCCCTATACATTAGTAAACATTCTTTAAAATGCGATATAGTGAAGGTTCTGGCGTCAATTATCAAAACAGTGTGAAAATATTGAGTAAAAAGGTCCCTATATAATAGTAAGTATTCTCTAAAACGCTATGTAGGGAAGGTATTGACGTCACCTATCAAACCCGTGTGAAAATACCGGATAAGGGTCAGGCGCTTCAGTTTGCAAACATTGCACTGAGCACGACAAGGGCCCAATACTCTGGTAGCAGGGTTCACAACTTTGTGAACTAACGACCGTGAAATCAATACACGGTTTGATTATTGTGCCGCGTGTACTTGTGTACATTCTGTCTGTGTTTGTCTGCCAGATACCTTTCCAAACAATGGAAGAAATGAGCGGTTAGCTTTCGGCCAAAGTATGTCTACAAATCTGGGCAGTGAACGAATTAATGAGTTCTGAGCAGCGGATGTAAATGTCTCTGTCGTATCGCATGTAATGTGCTTTGTCTCAGCGCAAACGTTACGCGTGCACGCACGCACCAAAGCACGCGCGCTCACGCACAATATATACGTTAAAGTTAATAACAGCAGATGGAAGATGTAATAAGAAAGTTAAATGTACAATATCCCCCAAAAAGGCAGCATTTCACAAGATGGACAATATTCTCTGCAAGTTGTATTTGTCAATCAAGATGAGGAAAAGAGTTCTTAAGAGCTTTATTGAGCCGATTCTGATGTAAGGAAGTCAATCATGTACAATTAGCAAGCAAGTGATGAATTATGCGGAAGCTGCGGTGTTGTGCTTTTATAGAAGAATGATGAGAACACCGTGGACGGATAGGAAAAGCAATGAAGAAATCTTGAAAGAAGATAACTTAGAAAGAAGATAAATTAGAAAGAAGATAACTTAGAAAGAAGATAACTTAGAAAGAAGATAACTTAGAAAGAGAACTGGTTGCTCCAATCAGAAGATGACAGTCCACATTCTTTGGGAATGTCATTAGAAGGAGAAAGTTGGAGTATGTTGTCATAATAGGAAAGTTTGAGGGGAGGAGAAGCAGTGAGGGAAGGGGGAACCAAACAGAGAAGATGCTGGGCAGGTTAGATAGAATCTTGGCATGGAGGAACATCGGCATATTTGAAATAATTGGCAATACACGAGACAGAAAGGCTGTAGACAGACATAATCACCAACGCCACACGACATGAACTACAAGATTAAGATACATACACATCCCTCAATGGTCGAGCCAAATGATACCGCTTTACTTCAACAGCAGTGGAGTTGAGTGCAGTTCTAAACCACCTCACTGATGTTGCCTGTGGCTTTCAAAGTTTGTGTTTCTTGTTGTAACCTCTGATGTCTAAGTCCTATTACAGGGGTCGGCAGCCGGTTTTAGTGTTGTGTTGAAGTAATGTTGCAAAGTCAGTGTTGTGCCACAACAATGTTACAAAGTCACTCAGAGTGCCAATCTAAGTCCATCATGGTCTAATCAATATTCATGTATTAAAAAGTCTTCAAACGAACGTATATCAAGATTTTTGCAGTTTCTTTTGGTAATTTTAACGACACCACCGACGTTTGTGTTACAGTCAACGTACCGTATTGGCATGAGTAAGAGACAGACGAGAGAACTATAGTGTTGAGGTTGGGGTGTGGGGTGGTGGGGGTATGCTGATGGGTAAGACGGAAATAGACCATTCGTCAAGGTCAGGCCTTCGGGCGGAAGAGCGCAATTGGGAGGATGCAAGTATTACCCTAGTGAGGAAATGCAGCCTAAAGACTAAATGACACGGCAGAGCAGACCTGGTTCTGAGCCTTGGTCGGCAACTGCGACAGACGGACAGTTAGAGTATTGCTTTGGTGATCCGGCAGCTTCTGCAGCTTGTCTTGTTCAAGACGTATTGTTACCTTTCCTCTCTAGAGTAAACTAGACAGGCCGAGAGAGGGATCATGCCACCCAGGCAACATATGGTCTCTAAATTCAGCCCAGGCTTTGAGGTATGCAGAGGTGTAACTCCATTTTACAAACTGTCGCCTATCAAGACAGCAATGTGCCAGTCAGTACCAGTCAGTGTTGCTCCACAGTTACCCGGGTTTGCACCAGGTCAAACACTCTTCCCATCAATGTCTAACAACTTTCGTTTTGAAAAAAAATTAAAAACACCAATAGTTTTAAAAGATTTCATGGAGTTAATGAAGTTGGCCGTATTATTTCGCAGTATGTGAAAAACAAGTTAGTTGCATATCCTTTACAGGACGTCGCAGACGACCCCAGAATTTTTGGTTGTTTATGATTTCTTGGCAAGTTAATGTTTGCCATTGCTTTCTGAACGACCGGCACCCATACCATTTTATAAAAACCAACGCAAGGCCGTCTGCTGGCAAATCACCCGCAGCTGTGTGTCGAGCGCGGTTGCAGGATTACGAACTGCGTCCGTAACACCTTGGCCACGGAGGCGGTTATTACCCAGTTTGCACCAGTACGCAAAGTAAAACAGTAATAAAACAGCGCACAGACAACTCAGAGCCGCGGTAAAATAGTGTCTTGAATGTTCGCCTGCCGGCCTGGTGGTCATGCATTATTTCAAGATCGCGTTAATACAAGAACCGATTACTTGGGAAACCATGACCGCGAGGTCATGGGTCAACGGGGGAGGGGGGGGGGGTGTCTGGCTCACCGGTGTGTGGGGGGGGGGGGATCTGGCTCACCGGTTTGTAGGGGGGGGGGGGGGGAGGGAGACGGACTCCCCTTGGTCAGATTTTTCTGACCTAAATCTACGACTGGCCTATCAAGCCGGCAGGGAATTTTTCCCGCTCGAAGAAATAATAAGAAGCATATTATTACGACTGACAAAAATGGTAGCGGAGTCCACATAAATAGCCTAAACGAAGTGCGTAAGGAGCATAGCATGAAAATTAGCACCAGTAAAACAGAGGAAATGATTATAACCAAAAAAAAAAAAAAAATAACAACAAAAGTGCGTCTAAAAGAACACCCCCTGAAACAAGTAAAGAGCTTCAAACTTTAGGAAGTAATTGCCATTTACTGCCAATATAGTACCTTGCGGTGTATGGCAGAGGGGTCTTTCAGCCTGAGGAATTAAAGCCGCCTGGCTAGTGCAGTCGCCGCGAACTGTGCAGGTTAGGGATTTCTTTTTGCCTCCGACAGAAAAAAATCCCAAACTTACCGAGAGATCGAACCCGGGTCTCCTGAATGAGAGTCCGGCGTTCTAGCCACTGGGCCAGCCGCTCCTCAGGTCGCACATTACTCATATATTATAGACAAATTGGTACTCGACGGGCGGTGTTTTTAATACCACACCGGGCGTCTTTACTTTCCAGAATATTTCCTGGTACTTACTTTAATCTTGGTCGACCTGGGAGCTAAATTCAATATAAAAAAAATACTCCACCTCGATGAAATTCGAATACAGGATCGTCGTGTTGGCAGGCAAGCTTTGCTAGCCACTGCGAAACCGCTACTTCATGTAGTTTCTGCAAATGTTCAAAGACTCATTGAAGTATCCCTGTGAGATTGTGGCTGTCTGCGGATCACACTTTGAGAAACACCGATATTCATTTCTCTTACTGGAGACACATATGCAAACAATTTAATCTTAGTAATTTAGGACTTAGATATTTCTTTTCCTTATAAACAAATTTGGTAATGTATGATTCATTTGCCTACTGTAGAAACTCGTTTTGTTTTCTTTATCAGCAAAAGATTATCAACACTCTATTGGATTTTCGTGCACAGCAAGAAAGAAGGTAACGATACTATTTCACATATCAATAACACAATTCGAAGTCAGCTGCAGGTAATTTGGGAGCAGATCGCCTTGTGTTGATTTTCACAATGTTATGCGCGTCGGCGGTTCAGAAACCAATGCAAATCATTGAACGTAAGTAAAACTGCCTAGAAAATCACAATGCGGTAAACATTCTGGGGATGATTGAGACGTCCTGAACAGGATGTGGAACTAAAGTTAAAATTAGCCACAAGTAGTCTGCGTGCATTGCGTGCAGTTCAAGGTGAAGGCAGGCATGCTTCGCGCAGAGTGGCATGCTTCAGTAAAACAACAATCGAAGGGTAGGGATCCTCTGTTGGATCTTTTCCTCAGGATATGCTGGTGTGGTGGGATACGAGCAGACAGACAGATTGGCTGGGTCTACACTGTCGGGTGGGATATTAGGGATCAGTGTGTAGCAGAATAGATAATCATCATGGCCTAGAGAGAGGGATGCTGCAGGGAGTGACCAGAGGATCTGGTCGACACTCAGTGAGTGAGAGAGAGAGAGAGAGAGAGAGATAGAGAGAGAGAGAGAGAGAGAGAGAGAGAGAGAGAGAGAGAGAGAGAGAGAGAGAGAGAGAAGAAAGAGAGAGAGAGAGAGTTAGTTGAATTGCATCACTAATTTTTAAGTTACAAACTGTATATGTACAATTTTTCTCCATTATCTTTACAATTTTGCGACAATGCTCACGACAATCGTCACTGTATGTGTGTGTAAAGTGTGGGAGTTTGATCATAATAGTAGGTTGGGGGATCGGGAGATGTGTGTGTGGGTGGATTCGTGATGTGTGTGGGTGGGCTCAGGATGTGTGGGTGGGCGGGGTGGATTTGTGTGGGTAGGTGGGGGATTTGTGTGTGGGTGGGTGGGGGATTTGTGTGTGGGTGCGTGCGAGATATATGGGTGTATGGGAAGATGTGTTTGTGGGTGGGGATGTGTGTTTGTCTAGGTGGTTGTGGGTGAGTGGGTGGAGGAGGATATGTTGGTGGATGATTGATGGTAGGTTATGGGATGGGTGGGGGTATATGTGTGGGTGGGGAGATGTGGGTGTGGGGATATGTGGTGGGTGGGAGATGTGTGCAGGTGGGGGTGGTTGTGGGTTTGGGGATGTATGTATGGGTGTGGGATGTTTGGGTGGATGGGTGGGGAGTGTGTGTGGGTGAATGTGTGTGGGGGATGTGTGTGGGTTGGGGGAGGTGTGCGTGATGGGTGTGGGTGATGGATTTGGAGATGTGTGTGTGGGTGGGGGATATGTCTGGCTGGGTGGGGGTGTGTGTGGCTGGATAGAGGATGTATGTGTGGGTAGTGAGGGTGATTGTAGTTGGGGGATGTGTGGATGGGTAGGAGATGTGTGGATAGATGTGTGTGTGGGTGAGGGATGTGTCTTTGGGGTGTGGTATTGTGTGGGAGGGGAGCTGGGTGTGGATAAATGATGTTTGTGTGGGTGGGTGAAGGTGTGGTTGGGCTTGTGGGTGGGTGAAGGATGTGTGTGAGGGTGGGGGATGTGTGCTTAGATGGGTGGTTGGGATGTGTGAGTGTGGGTGGGTAGATAGGAGATGTATGTGTTGATGAGTGGGTAAGGGATGTGTGGGTGTTAGTGGTTGAGGGATAAGTACGGGTGTCTAGGGATGTGTGAGGGGATGAATGTATGGGCTGTGTGTGCGTGAATGGGAGGTGTGTGTTTGTGAATGGGGAATGTGTTGGTGGGTGGGGATGTGTGTGAGGGATGTTTGTATGGGTGGGGAGATTGTGCGTGGGTGGGGATGTGTGTGTATATGGGTAGGGGTGTGTGGTTAAGGGATGTGTGGCTGGGGGAATGGGTGGATGGAGGATGTGTGGTTGGGTGGAGGATGTGTGGTTGGGTAGAGGATGTGTGGGTGGGTGATTGTATATGAGTAAGGGTGTGTGGTTAAGGGATGTTTGGTTGGGGGATGGGTGGGTAGAGGATGTGTGGGTGGGTAGAGGATATGTGGGTGGGTGAGTGTGTGCAGGTTAGGAGATGGTGGGGGATGTTTGTAGGTGTGGGCTCGGGATCTGTGAGTGGGCTGGGGGAGATGGGAGATTATGTGGGTGAGTGCGGAATTTGTGTGTGGGTATGTGCGGAATATGTGAGTTGACGGGGAGATGTGTGTGTGGCTGAGGAATGTGTGTTTGGTTGGGTGGTTGGAGGTGTGTGGGTGGAGGAGGATATTGGGTGAGTGATTGTTGGTGGGAAATGGGACGGGTAGAGGATATGTGAGTGGGTGGGGAGATGTGTGTAGGTGGGGGATGTGTGGGTTATTGAATGTATGTGTGCTTGGGGTGTGGGTGTATGGGATGTGTGGTGGGTGAGAGGTGTGTGTGGGTGGGGAGATGTGTAGGTGTAGGGATGTGGTGGATGGGTGGGGGAATGTATTGTATGTGTGTGTGGTTGGGTGGGGGAGTTGGAGTGAATGGGGGATGTGTGGGTTGGTGGTGGATGTGTCTCATAACATAGTAATATGCATTGTTTATGTTTACAAAATTCATGTGACAATGTTATTTTCCTATGCACTGTTGATGAAAGAAAGATGAGTGATTGGAAGGGCCGAATGTAAGACGGGCCTGCGTGCCCAATTTGCTACCCTTTGAAAATAAAGTCTGTTCGTTCGTTCGTTCAGTACTCAGAGGAAAGGCCAGACGGACACATAATCAGAATGCAATTGGTATTGGGACGTGTCTGCTGGCTGTTGAAGATGAGAACACAGCACATATGGGAATGTCTCCAGTGCTATGATGTCGCTTCTTGACTCAACTCAAATCAGCTCAAATCATTATACGAGGTTATTATAAATGAAATATTCAGTGTCAACACACAAAACAAAACCTATATTTGAAATTTGACAGCCTTGGTGACTGGTTGTGCAGGGAAGTCTGGACAACAATCTAAGGTAACACAACTGTTATTGGGATTGTTGGCGAAGTTACACGCGTTAAACACGAATGTGACTACAGCGTTGATATATGTTCATCGGGGAACGGGGTTACTCAGAGGTACGAACGACGCACTTCCCGCTGATCTGGGAGCCGTCGCCTGGACGTCCAGCCTTCTTCGATGATGTCGTAGTGGATCGGCCCTCTAGCTTTCACCGGTAATGTACTAGATCGGACATCCAGCCTACCCCTCACAAGGGTGAGATTCACATATGTGATTCTGGTATATATACACATGCGGATCCTAGCGTGTTCTATGGAGTTCGTGCACTGTGATGATATTTTCCTACTATGATGTATAGGAGTAGTCTAAAGTACTTAAGGAAACATCCGTGTGCTTTGAAAGTGATCTTTTACCAAAATTAAAACCAAAGCAGTAAAGTCGAACAAATATGAAGGCGTGTGTGCACTTTGTGCACGTTACATTTCTCGGCATCCGGAAATTGAAAAGGTGGAAACACAATAGGCTGCCCAGTGTGAGTTTCCATTCACAAAATATATGTATAGCATGTGTGATTCTGCTAGACACACATTTGGTTCATCGCTGGTGCTATGGAGTTCGTGCACAATCCATATGCTTATGTGGGAGAAAACTGAGATACTTATGGAGGTATCCAGGTACAATCAGAACGATCTTTTACAATCCAAATAAAGAAAATGCCAAGTGACTAAGGGTGCGCACGTGGAGCATTTGAAAGCAGCTTTAATAAACATTGCCACCAACGAACATCTGCAAATATTTGATATGAGAACCCCAATTTATCTTCCTGGTTACTATAAATCTGGGAGACCTGTGATGGAATTTGAATGCTTAGATGTGAATTATGTCCATATTGTCTAGCTCTGGGTTCCGGTGAATGATTCACCTGGCTAATAAAATAAACACACCTGTGTTACGGGTGTTTAGTTGGACATGCGTGGAAGTACACTTCATTCAGTGATGCGCTGTCATCATTTAGCGAGGACAGGTTCGAATCCCAGTGTGGCAACTCTATAGTTTTCATTTCATATATTGTGAAATCTGCTTTTAACGTTTTTCTCTGTATTTACGGGAGCAAGCAAATATCCATGAATTTATTTCTCTCCGACATATTCCCAGAGTTCTCTTATAACACATCTGTTGTGATTCCTCAACCAGTGTCGGTTTCATAACTTGGGATTTAATGTGGTTGAGGGACTACGGTATCCACCTCAGGTTTGAAATCAGCGGGTTCAATTCCTAGCAAAGGACTGGGCATGGTTACAAGAACCATTGGCGTCTAATGATATCACGTGTCTCCTGATCTCACGGGTAGTGAGATCGGTTGCCTAATCTTCTCGCATTAGGAAAATCAGAAGAGCCGGTGTGCAACTTGTGCACGTCAAAAGTCTTACGTAAAGAGTAGGCTGTAAAGCGGCTGCCCTGGAAAACTTGTTAGGACAGACAATTAAATCACGGGTAGTCAGAGCCTATTAACGTGGACGTAATCTGTCTATAGGAGGCGAACCTGACCTCACTGCAAACTGAAGTATGACACACTGACCTTTGAGGTGCATAAATAGGTGCACTCCCCTCTGAAGACGCACGCGCACACGCACACACACACACACACACACATATATATATATATATATATATATATATATATATATATATATATATATATATATATATATATATATATATATATATATATATATATATGCTGGATTCTGTGTAATTTCTGACACACTGAACTCTGAGGTGCATAAATATGTGCGCGCGCACGCACGCACGCACACACGCACGCGCACATACACACACACACACACACACACACACATATATATATATATATATATATATATATATATATATATATATATATATATATATATATATATATATATATATATATATATATATATATGCTGGATTCTGTGTAATTTCTGACACACTGAACACTGAGGTGCATAAATGGGTGCGTGCGTACACACATACACTCACTCACCGGATTCCATATAATTTCTGCCGGTTTTATCTGGATTCTATTTAAGTGTTTCCGTTTCCGTTCACAGTACGAATGGTCCCGTTCAACCGTCGACTATGTCGGCTTGGTTGTATTTGGGTCCTTTATTGTGTGGCTTGTTTCTATTCGTTCGTAGATCGGGCTGCTTGTTTTCAGCTTCCTGGTTTCTGGTTGGCTGATTTTGTTCGTTCCTGTCTTGATGAAGTGTTACATATCTGGGCAGAGTCGCGCACTTGTTGAGGCCTGGAGTTATTGTGTACCCACCCCGTCATATGGTGCTGTTTCCTTCAGGGAGTCTACCAGTCGTCGTTCCACCCGTAGTGCCTCCTCTCCTTCCTCGTCTTGGGTTGTCATCGAACCTTCCTTTTCGTCTGTCGTCTCGATGGTTCGATCTTGGTGGGGAGAGTTTCGCAATTTTCACTACAGAATTAGTCTTGGTCTGGGAGGCCGTTCTCATCCAGTTCGATTTTAATTTCTTCTTCTGGTGCTTCGTCTTCTGTCTGGGTCTTTGCATCTTCTGGTTCTTTCTGTGACTTGATTAGTTTTAACTGGTCTCTTTCTTCTTGGATTTGCTTCTTCTGTTTTTGCTCATTCTTCTTGAATTTTCGATAGGGTTTCGTCAGTTTCAGCTTTTATGGCGGCCATTCGAGCGACATCCTGCTCTATCTTCTGCTGGACTTGCTTCAGTTCGTCCAGGATGCGCTGAACGACCGTTATCTGGGTTACTTGCGTCTTGTCTTTATCTTCCTCCATGTTTTTGAACTGTGTTCTCAGGTCCTTCAGTTGGCCTTCCAGTTGTGCTTTGTCGCTTTTGCATAGTCGGTTGGTCGCCTCGTACTGCCTCCTGGCCTCCTTATGTGGTAGGTTAGACTTGATGGCGATTTTCATGGCTTCTTTGCTGTCTTGGTGGCAGGGTACCTTATAATTCACTTCATTATATATAAACACGTAAGCCACAAACTATGTTTTGCACGATTTATTGCCTAGCATATAATTTCGCTGCATCTGGTCAAGTGCATATCGCAAAATATCATATAAATGGATACATGGATAATACTTTAGTTGAAATACTTAAAACACAGGTTTTGTTCGAATGTGGAGCATTCGTTATCCCCGTGGTAATTTCAAATTTAAAACGAACTCTTTTTGTTTGCACAAAACTAGATGTAACTTAAGATCTAGAAAGAATTCTGGACTTACGAAGAGAAGAAGAACATATTTTTATGGCCTTACAGTTGAAGTAGCCATGAAATTACAGTTACCGCTTTATTACACTTCCACAGGTGATATTATTGTTATTTATGCTATTGTTATTCTTGCACTTACCCACTGTTATTTCACTACCCTGAATTAAAAAAAAAAAAAAATAGCGTAACGCTTATGACTCATAGCACCAGGAAACCGAATAAAAAGAACTGGCGGGAAATAAAACAAAAGGAAAAGACGAAACAGGAAATGGTTGAAAAGCATTGCGCGCGTAAATCACGAGCTAATAAAACTAATCTTGACAGATTGCCTGTCAGTCACCAGATTGTAGCCATGTTTACAAAGCGGCCTGCTGCTATCTGAGAAGGTTGAGCAGTCCAGCAATGCTGCCTTGACTTTCCCAATATCTTTGATGGCAATCACAACGTTAGACATATCTGTTAGCTAAATGAGATAACTGTGTGGAGCATGACATCCATCTTGTTGATGTAAGCGTCCCATTTATGGCCACAGTGTGGAAAGGACCGTAATTTTAACATTCTGTGTATATACCCACTCACCCAACTACCTAGCCACCTTTCTATCTACTTACTTAATACCTACCTACCTAACTACCTACTTGCCTGCCTGCCTGCCTGCCTGCCTACCTACCTACACACACACATGTGTGTGTGGTGGAAGGGGGGGGGGGTGCGTTCGTGTGAGTTTATCTGTCTGTGTGCATGCAGGCAGACAGGCAGGTATGTATGTGTGTGTGTCTATGTGTAAATGTGTATTTGTCTGTCCGTACGTAGGTAGGTAAGATGTATGTGAGTTTGTCTGTATGTATGTGCGTGTGTGCATGTGTATGTGTGTTCTGTATATTTATGTCTGTCTGGGTGATCTATAGTGTGTGTGTCTGGGTGTGCATGCGGAAGGGGGCTGGGCTGCCTAAGCTCTCCATGTGTTATTACTCTCCATTACATATTAAGATAATTCACTAGTAGCTATTATCCTAATAGCTCCCAGCACCACATCTGTAACATTATCTATTCTCACTCTCAACCAGACACAGGTAGTGTTAACTTTCAACATCCGCCACCCGAACCACACCTCTCTCGACACATCCAACCATTCCTTTTTCTTATTCCACGTTCCGTGGTTTCTGGTGTCTTGAACTGATCCACCCAGTGGCGGCTACTACGTACGTATGATGTTCCCAAACTGTCCTTGCGATCGTGCACAGGGACTTCGTTGGGATCAGACCTGGGCTGGCAATATTTTCTCCACAGGTTTTTTGTCAATAGACTCCAGCGCGGCGGCCAGAAGGAGTTTAAATCTTCAAAACTCTTATATATCAAAATATGCGGACACTAAATTACTACTCATGAACTTAGTAATGCAAAACCACTGTTAACATACGGCACATGTAACAGGAGTTAATGGCTTAGTATTATAAAACCACTGATAACATACGGCACATGTAACAGGAGTTAATGGCTTAGTATTATAAAATCACTGATAACATACGGCACATGTAACAGGAGTTAATGGCTTAGTATTATAAAACCATTGATAACATGCGGTACATGTAGGAGCTAATGATTTAGTATGATTAAACCACTGATAACATACGGTACATGTAACAGGAGCTAATGATTTAGTATTATAAAACCACTGATAACATACGGCATCTGTACCGAAGTCGCACCACCGGTTAGAAATCTCACCACCCCTTCCCTCGTTAATAAAGTATTATGATTTGAGAAACAGCCACACAATAAGCCTACTTACCGACCCACCGACCGACAGATGACTTAGCAACCTGCTTACCATCGATAGACATATCGATTTCAATATGTCTGCCTGTTTGCCTGTCCCTCCCCTCCACACGTTTTATATCGGCTCCGTGGCGAAATGGTTAAAGAACGCTGTTCGTAATCCCGTATACTCACATACGAAACTCAGCTGTGCGAGATTCGGCAGCGGATCGCGTCGCGTTGGCTACCGAACTACTGAACGTAAAACTTGCCAAGACATCAACAGCAGCTGAAAATGCTGGTGTTGACTGCAATGTCCTGTAAATAGGATATATATATATATATATATATATATATATATATATATATATATATATATATATATATATATATATATATATATATATATATGCATATATATGCCTAATCTCTGGAGGCCGCTCACCAAACCAGCAGAGGCCCGATGCTGGCGATCATATAACACTTGTGTTAATCTGGGCATGTAACAAACCCACTGTTGTGTCTCGAATTTAAAGATAAAGGAAGGGATATAACTTATAGCATAAAGAAAACATAACGAACTGGTGGGAGATTAAAACAACAAAACAAAAGGGAAAAAAATAGACGAGCAGGAAATTGCTTGAAAGCAAAGGCGCGTAAATGAAGTGTTGCTTGTGGTGGGACGCAGACGTGTTTCCAAGGCACCAGGGCCAGGTTCTATACTGGCCAAGACCTACTAACACGTCCTAGTCGTGCGTCCTGGGCAACAGGTCCCTTCGGGGTTCCTGGCTAACATTGTAGGATCGCTGATTCTTCTGAAGTCTGTCTGCCTGCACGGTGAGGAACCACTAGTTTGCACACCAACAAGCCAGACATCGGATAACGGATACTCATGCAAACCTCAGTCCGGTATGACATCACATTGATGTTGGACAACAGGATGTCTTCATCCTACATACAGAACCTTAAGCTGGAGTTCATAGCCAGCGAACACAAGCAAGCAAGCAGAAAGTGTTGCTTTTAAGTAGAGACAAGATATTCTGCTTTATATGGCCTGAAATAAATCAGCCCGGTCTTATTTAATTAAATGGGTGCCACTGATTTATGTGGGGCAGCAGATGACTGGCGGGGTTCTTCTGACCACGTTAATTCTCATACTCCTCCTTGTGATCAGCGAAACTATAGGCCTAATAATAAATAACTAATATGTCTCAATGCATTGCCCTTTCACAACCCGATGTCGATCTCTGGCATACCGTGATGGCAGGCGCGTGCTCTAACGTCTGCACCCCAAATCCTTCATACACATACATCACGTATATTTGACTGCAGCCTTGTCTTATTCAGGTTACAGGAGGACAGTTCTTTGAGCCTAGGTGACGTCATTTCCGTCAATCTGACAATGCTGAAGGTTAGCAAAGTCTGGTCCATTCATTATGTGATATTTGTTTGACAAAAGTGTATGTTTTTGTGACATTTGTTTGAGAAAATTGTATGTTTATGTGACATTTGTTTGACAAAAGTGTATGTTTATGTGACATTTGTTTGACATGTTGTATGTTTTTGTGACATTTGTTTGACAAAAGTGTATGTTTATGTGACATTTGTTTGACATATTGTATGTTTTTGTGACATTTGTTTGACAAAAGTGTATGTTTATGTGACATTTGTTTGACATATTGTATGTTTTTGTGACATTTGTTTGACAAAAGTGTATGTTTATGTGACATTTGTTTGACATATTGTATGTTTTTGTGACATTTGTTTGACAAAAGTGTATGTTTATGTGACATTTGTTTGACATATTGTATGTTTTTGTGTCATTTGTTTGACAAAAGTGTATGTTTATGTGACATTTGTTTGGCATATTGTATGTTTTTGTGACATTTGTTTGACAAAAGTGTATGTTTATGTGACATTTGTTTGACATATCATATGTTTTTGTGCCATTTGTTTGACAAAAGTGTATGTTTATGTGACATTTGTTTGACATATTGTATGTTTTTGTGACATTTGTTTGACAAAATTGTATGTTTATGTGACATTTGTTTGACATATCGTATGTTTTTGTGCCATTTGTTTGACAAAAGTGTATGTTTATGTGACATTTGTTTGACATATTGTATGTTTTTGTGACATTTGTTTGACAAAATTGTATGTTTATGTGACATTTGTTTGACATATCGTATGTTTTTGTGCCATTTGTTTGACAAAAGTGTATGTTTATGTGACATTTGTGTGACATGTTGTATGTTTGTACCATTTGTTTGACATACTTTTTGTATGTATGTCACCTGTTTGGCATATTGTGTGTATGTGTGTGATCTATTTGGCATATTATATGTATCTGTTTCATTTATTTCACCCCCCCCCCCCCACACACACACACACACACCCACCCACCCACACACACACACACAGAGAGAGAGAGAGAGAGAGAGAGAGAGAGAGAGAGAGAGAGAGAGAGAGAGAGAGAGAGATATGTTTTGCATGTGATTGTTTCTAACCCTTTACCGGTTCTTTATTGTTGGATACACTACTTTAGTTCTTTCCCTCTAAATAAATCAGTTTCACATTACCCACATTGGTATAGATTTTGTTTTAACTTGTTGTATCCTAAACATTTATCATATGAATCCCCAGCATGATGGTATTCCATTGACAGTTAAGATGACATATGTGATATTGACTACATCACACATCTAGTGCCCATGATTAGTCTATCACGCTAGCACAGTGGTTCTCAACCCGTGGGGAATCTTCCCCTCCTCCCCAGGGGGGAATTTTAGGATTTCCAGGGGGGGGGGGGGAATTAAGTTTATTTCAAGAACACATTAATACAAGAACCAGTTACTTGATATTGTTTTTCCCTCTAAATTTTATGGTTATGTACTTCTCGCCCAAATAAAATTCATTTTATAACGCAAGTCGACTTGCAAATCATGTTTTATGTAGATGTCTAGACTTGTTCTAGTATGTGTTATTAAATTTAGCTTCCATTTTTATGTATACTGTGTAAGGGTTGTGGGGGATTTATAGGGAGAAAATTCGAAAAGGGGGGGGGATGACGTTCTGACCATATGGTAAAGGAGGGGGGGCATGGGCCAAAAAAGGTTGAGAACCATTGCGCTAGCACCATATACCTAATACGAGTAAACGGGTTCTGTACTTACGGTACTATATATTAATTTCGAACAGCGCCTAGTCAAATTACTTACAGAGGCAGAGATACAGAATTATCAGTCTGTGAGAGTTAATTAAACTCTTTCACAATGTGGTGAACAGCTAAGTTACAATGTAAAGCTAGGAAAGAGCAAGTGGTATATATCGTCTATATTGTATGGTGATAAAAATGTAGATAATGAAGCAACGAAAAAAATAGGGGGTAAAATTGAAGCTTTCGAAATATGGTTATAAAAACGTACGGAAGATACATCATGGCAGAAATAGAAAACATACAGTTGAGTTAAGAACCGATATCACTGCACTCAGGACATTCCCATACGTGCTCCGTCCCCTCGTTCAACAGCCAGTGAAGAGTCATACTACTAATCGTTACCACCGCTATCTGATTAAAAGTTCTCCTGGTCTTCCCTCTCAGTTTTGAGATTCTTCCAGAACCCCTGCCCATCCCCCGCAATCTCATTCTTTCCACATATGGGTTCTCAATATGTTCCACCGCCTTCTCCACCTGGTCCCACAAGAGCATGACCATCTCCCCCTTGTCCATAGGCAAACTACCACCAAGAGGTGCATTCCCTGCTAGCCTACCAGCTTGTTCATTCCTCCGTACCCCTGCATGGCCAGGGCAAAATATCCATACAACTCTCACAATCTGTGACCTCTGAAGCGACGAGAGCCATTCCACACGAAACATTCCTTTCTCCACCTTACTAAGCATACTCTTTGAATCCGTAATGAATACAACGTGTGTTGCAGTGGTCTCCTCTAGCCACCGGAATGCCGCTGTTACTGCCTTCACCTTAATTCTCATGCTGGAGGTCGCAGTCTCATATGCCAGACTCGTTCATTAGCCTTTGCAATAAAGCCCCAACCACTACGCCTGTTTCTCACCACTGACCCATCGGTGTAGATGACTATGTCACCTTGATGTGTGTTGCTCTGGATCAGCTGTTGCACTTCAAACTCAGTGCGGCCCGCTGCCCATTCTCTGCACTCATGACCCAGTGTTATTATGACATTGTGCCAGTCCGTGATGTCTTCCGGAACTTCAACCCACTCACTTTCACGATTGATGGTCTCTAGGTCACACACCTGACGTATAGAAAGTTCTGCCTGTGCCATCCAGGACCTGCCTCGTCTTAGTCTATGACCTTTGACCATATCCATTGCTGCATGCAGAGTATGATCCATGTCTGCGGCCACTCTCAGGTACCATTTGGCCTGAAAGACCCTATGCCTGTCTGTTATTGTTGATAGCGCTAGGATATGCCTCATGCATATAATTGGTGTGTCCTTTGTGCACCCCTGGATTAACAGCATGGTAGCATTCTGTTTGCGCTCCAACCTTTCAAGCTGGCTCTTTGATATTGTCAGCAGCCCCAAACCATACTCAATGACATAAATTATTAACTGCTGAAAGAGCCTGTACAGCATCCTCTGATCTACCCCGGTTGCTGCCATAGCCCTCAATGCATCAAGTCCCCTACCAGCCTTCACAACCAAAGACTCCACATGATCCTTAAAAGACAAACACCTGTCAATGGTGATACCCAAATACTTCAATTTACTCTCTCGACTAAGAGGACACCCATCAACATAATACCTGGGACATCTGCCTTGACGACCCGGTTATCCAGGGAGTACCACACAACCGATGCCTTGCCTGGGTTGATAATGGCCCCTGCGTTCCTGCACGACTCCGCTACCCTGTTTACTGCCACCTGTAAGTCTTTGGCCAAACTGGCACTATCTCTGCCCTGTCTGTACACCAGCACATCATCTGCAAATGTCAAGATTCTACCCACACCTGGTGTCTCAATAGCTGCGATTTTGCTGGTGTAGACATTAAAGAGCAATGGGGACAAGAAAACATACAAAGACGTATGATAAAAACTCGAAGAAAACATTGAATGTGATGAAAGTCGGACAGTTAAGGTAGTTCGGTTATAGGCAGAGACACAGCTTCTGGTTCAGGGATGTATTGGAGGTAAACATGGAGGGGAAGCGTGCACGCGGAAGACACCGCTAGATGTTAATAGATAACATCAAGAGACAGACTAGAAGGAGCCTGCATGAAAGCACAGTGAAATATATGATACGTTGCATATTCCTTATGGGTCCACTAACTGCGTAGGCACGGTACTTGATGACAGTGACGAAAAAAGTAGCAAATCCACATTGTTCCAAGGGTTGATCGTAAGCTCATAGTTTGGACCTTATTTTCCCAAGTTCATGTTTGCTACTGTGGCCCAATAGCTTGAGGAGATTTACATAACGGTCCAGACTGATCTAAGGAGATTGGCTTTAGTATGTTACGCTTTTGATCGCCAAGGACCTGTCAGCCAGATTTTGTTATTACAGCGAGATCGTTGTTTGAAATTTTTTGTCTGAGTTTGGCAGCAAAACCATCAGCATGCTGGCTGTTGGAGACATGATGGTGGCAGCATTTAGATGTGTCATTTGTGTAAACTAATAAGAGAGTTAGCGCTATATTACTGCCCTATGCGACGGCCTATCTCAGTTTTACGGGCTTGCTAAAGTAGCAGACTATTTTTACTTAAGCAGATTTTAGATTCAGGAAGTCTCTGATCAACGATTACATGTTTTGAGAAACCCCTTGTCTGTAAGATTTTGAACACCTGGCCATCGTTGGACACTGTGTCAAAAGCTTGGGAAAGATCAGAACCAAAAGATGGCAAGAACTTTCTTTTCCCCCTGGAAGGCATTCTTGAAGTCTTGTGTAGTGTAAATTAATTATTCCTGTTTACTTCTGTCCTGTCTGTGTTTGGGAGTGTAATGCAATGGTTCCGAAGAAGCAAATGCATCTTCCATTTACTAGTCACTTCATCAGATTGCCTACACAGCTCAGGAGACTTATTGGTTTGCAGTTCTTCTGTTCCTTCTTGTCGGTTCCGGTTTCATGAAATTTAGAATGCATATATGACTAATTTAAGGTGGATGGAACAAGATGTCCGTGCCAGATCTGGTTGAATATTTTAAGGAGATACATTTTTCCAATAGGTTCAAGGCATTTAATGAGTTCAGTTGCAATGCATTCAGCTCACGGAGCTTGTTTCTTGACTTTAATTTAGTAAGACCGTCTTCTAGATCCCATGTGTTGAATTTGGTTCTGACATCTTTTATGTTTTTCCATGGGAATAGTTCCCGTGTTTGATAAATTCTGGCTAGACTATCTGCTGTTGCCTTGTCAGTCACAAAACCCGAGCTTGTGTTTAGCTTAGATTTTGGTTCTTTCTGTTTTGTACCCAGCTGTCGTGTTGATGAGATTCCACATTCTTGGAGTACAATATTCTAAACTGAGTGAAGCACCTTTCCATTCCAGCTTTCTCTTATACTTTTCTTCATTTCTGTGTCTGCTTTTGTTTGTTTGTGAAGAGTACCATTTTCATCTGTTGGGTTCATCTTCATGAATTCACCGGAATTGTAGAGATGTGCGTGGAGTTCATTCGGGTCTTGGAGACTGGTAGAGTTAGTAATACCGCATAGCTGCATCTTGGAATTTAGAGTTGTTGATGTGTTTTAATTTTCTGTATTGCGTTGTCGATGGAGGGTGCAGAAGAACTCCTGTTTGCTTTCTTGTAATTCCAGCTGGGAGTGAGGTTTCTTTCGGACTTTTCCTTTTGGTCCCTTCATAGTAATTACTCTCGGCTGATGGTCATCTTGTTGTTGATATACAATTCGACTTATGACCTTCTCACCAGTCTACACAGCAGTCTCACTCCAGGAGAACGAACGAATGAACAAACTTTATTTTCAAAGGGTTAAGAATTGGGCACGCAGGCCCATCTAACATTCTGCCCTTCTATCACTCTCTTTCATACATTATTTCATTCATACATCATTCAAGGCTACAGAGAACAGCAACAATATAAAAGATATGCATTATAAAGGCATGGACAAAATGTGAACATCAATATTACACGACTCAGTAATATTAGATAATGGTGTGACGCTTGTTATTAGCTATGTGGAATATATTGGTCTACCAAAAGGGGACTGGCTGTTATACTAGGGGTTTGTTATATTAATATTTCTATTATTAAGGGGGAAGGTAATCCGTACGGAGATAGTGTTTGAATAACCTACGATTATATGTATAGGGATTGGTGACGTTTTTGATTTCTTGTGGAAGATTGTTCCAAGCTTAGCTGCAGATTACGTTAAGCTTGTTTTGTATAAGTCAATCATAGGCTTTGGAATGTGTAATATATTTAAGCGTTTACTGTGTCTAGCATTATATTTAAACAATGGCCAAAGGTAATTTGGGGCATTCCGATGTAGGATTTTGTGAATTAGTTTGGCCTTATTGAAAAGCAGGCGTTTGTGGAGTGGTAGTAACTGAAGACGTTTATGCAGTCTAGGATTTTCAGATAAAAGTTTGCTATAAATTAAACTCATTGCCCTTTTCTGGAGTGAGTAAAGTTGCTTGGTGCTTGAATTAGAGCAACTGTTCCAGATTGTAGAGCAGTAGTCAAAATGTGTCTGTATGTGAGAAGTATAGAATATTTTCCTTGTGTCCTCATCAAGGAAATTTTCAATTTTGGCGAGTTGGTAGACGTTTTTCACTGTTTGTTTAATGAGTGCTTGAACGTGGGAATTAAAAGTTAGGTTTCTATCAATGATGCAAGTAGATGCAAGTTCAGAGAACCTGAACACCACTGCACCGGACTTCAGTGTTAAAACTCAAGTGTCTTCCAGATTATTCACAAACCAGTAGACTGACCAATCAGAAAATTCAAAGGAGCAATGTGTTTCAGGTTGAAGAGAAAAACTGATACTAGGGAACAGTGGAATAACATAATCAGAGGAGTAATGAATCTAATGTTGTTGTTGTTGATGATGATAGTGATGATGATATTAACCTACGTATAATACGACAACATTGTCCACAGGGTGGCGTGCAGTTTAACGTGGTTCCAGATTCAATGATAGCAGGTAAGGCGATTTTATCTGTTAAAACTAGACTGCTGTACTAATAGGACAGTGAAATAAAGAGTTTCTAGAAGCTTTTGCCATGATTACTGGCTTCCCAGTACCAGCCTGAACTACTAGCTGGTTTAAGAGTTACTGTGGTGAAGGGGTTACGAATACAATTATGAATGCATAGCTTAAACACTTCGTCACTGAGACCGGCTAGAGAAACATAAATAGTTAGCTACATATCCTTTACAGTCCGTCGCAGTCAACCCAAATGCTAGGCGGTCTTCTTCCAAATCGCCAGCAGCTGTGTTTCGAACACGTTTTGCAGGATTATGAATTTCATTCCTAACCCCTTCGCCACAGAACCGGCATAAATAGAGGGAGACATAAACACATGGGAAGAGAATATTAGACACAGAGATGAATATAATTGGGAGAACAAGGAGAGAGCTGTGGGAGATAGCAACAGATAAGAGAGCTTGCTGAGAGTTGGTTCGGGGCCATTGCTGCAACAATGGACAACGGGCAGCTGAAGAAGAATTTACTGACTTCAGGAACTGAATTACTGACTTAAGGAACTGACTTACTAACTTCAGGAACTGACTTACTGACTTGAGGATCTCACTTACTGATTTCATTAACTGAATTACTGACTTCAGGAACTGACTTACTGACTTCGGAAACTATTGGTTAGTGCACTTCGTTGCCAAATAGGTAAATTAGTAAAAGCAAAGGCATATTTGGCACATGATGCAAACCCCACATTTTTTTTGTATCGACCCTTCGCCTCTCGCTCCAGGGATGACGTGGTCAATATAACGCGGCCACCTTTACTTTTGTAAGACTGATACCCATATTAGGCTAATTCGATCTGGAAGCTCGAATAAATTTAAGGAAGTCTGCATCAATGCTAATTCGAACCCGTCATCACTGGGTGGGCAGGCAACCGTGCTATCCTCTGCGCTACTTCAGCTGCCACCAAGACCGAGACAGTGTCTTGTTCCCGTCCAGTACTTATCTGGGGTCATCCAAGTATCTTAAAAATGAGGTAAAGTTCATTGCATATCCTTTACAGGACGTAGCAGTCAACCCCAGCATGTTTTGGCTGTTCGTGATTCCTGGGCAAGTTTATGTTCAGTAGTTTGTCATTGCTTTCTGAATGACTGGCACCCATACCATTTCATAAAACACCAACGCAAGGAGGTCTGCTGCCAAATGGCCCACAGCTGTGGCATGCGGGATTACGAACGTCGTCCATAACCTCTTCGCCACGGAGCCGGCTAAAAATTAGTACAAGACCATTTTCAGAATGGTCTGGAAATTTCCAGGGATGGAAAGGAGACGAGGCAGGGAGCTGGAAACCAAACCTCATAATGTCGTGGCCTGTAATACTCGAAGGCTTAACATTTCACTTACAAACGGCAGTATCAGCTTGGGGATTAACTTTTCCGTTCACAGACTTCCCCTCGAGGTGTGGTTCGTTCATTCAATAGCATGTCTTTTGCAGAACCTCGCTCCCATAATAACTTTCCGGAAAACTTCTAGTTCATTAGCAAGATATCCCACGTTCGATACACCCATCTGGAGATTATCCACCACAGCCTGCACCCATCTTCCTCTCTTCCCAGATATATACCCCTCCATTATTGCTCTCTCCAAACTTTCATGGAGTTTCAAGTGACCAAAATATTTCAAATTTCTTTGTTTTATCGTCTCAAAAGCCGACCTTCTTCAATATTCAGCTCTTGAAGTATGGATGCATTTTTTCTTTTCTTTATCCAAGATATTCTTAGAACTTGTCTATAACATTTATATTCAAAGGCATATATGCACTGTTCAGCTTGTTTAGTAAGTGTCAAGGTCTCAGAGGTGTATATTGCAATGGGAAAGATGCATGCTCTTAAAAATCTAATTTTGGTAGTTCTGTCGGCCCCACTCCATAATTTATTCAGTCGTTTTAGTCTTTGAAGAGCAAGAGATATCCGTCTTTTAATTTCTTTCATTGTGTCACCGTTGTTGGTAATCAATGGCTCAAGATATTCAACATTTTCCACCACCTCCAATGTTTCCTCATTAACATATATTTCTTTCTCCATAGTAGTTTTATCTGTATGCATTATCTTTGTGTTTGCTATGTTAAGCTATACGTTGTGATTTCCACTATATATATATATATTCTTTTTCTTTTGTTTTTCTTTGTTTCTTTTTTGTAAAGATTTTCATGTAGTTGTATTAGTGTGTGTTTGTTGCTTGTGTGCTGATGAAGGCTATGACTGCAACGTCGATTTGTAACTTGTTATGGTGTTCTTGTAAGGCTTACCAATTCCAATTCTCGATGTTTGGTGATTCATTCGTTATATAGAAACTATACTGTTGTATGCCTCCAATGCACAGAAAATAAGCACTCAAGCTGAGAAACAATTAAAACCATTGGAAATGTGGTTTCTGAGGATACTGCCAAAAAAAAAAAAATATACCAAGGACGGAGAGAAACGTGCATGAGGCAGTACTTCTGGAAACAATTGAAAATCTTAAATTGATTACAGAAATTAGACGCAGGAAGTCAATATGTTGTGGGCACGTTGTGAGGAGGGATACTTAGTGACAACTGGAAATAATTGATGGGACAGGAGCAACGGAAAGACAGGGAGATAAATGGCACTACAGGGACATGAACATAGACCTGAAACAAGACTCTGGTGATCGTATGAAATGGCGAATCATGACCACCCACGCATATCAGTATGGCACACGATAGTGATCGTAATGTTGAACAGAGTCCGTTTCACTGCACTTGAAGCCATCCCATATGCCATCCATTTACAACACCTGTATGTCTGTATATGTATAAGCCATCGTTTTTTTTATTTTTGGTCACGTTACGAGAAGACACAAACTGGAACATGTTGTGACAACCGGAAAGATTTGCGGAAAAAGAGATAGGAAAAGACAGCATGAGAAGTTTCTTGACAGTCTTGTTTCATGGCACGAAAGGGAGGCAACTCACAAATTGATTCATGACGCCTGAGATTGTAATTTGTGGAGAGGCATGATCGCTCACGCCAGCTTGCAAGGCACTGGATGATGATGATGATGTATGCCTGCACATGAATTTACTTTACATAGAAAACATGTGTTCTTATTCCAAATTCAGTTGTGCACAAGTACTGTGAAATGTTGTTCAGAACAAAATACCAATATATTGTTGAGATGAATTCGTGGAACCTTGCCGTGTCATTTTCGACAACAGGTTTTGATATCCGCGTGCCGCCGACAGCAGATCTGGTTGAGTTCGAAAACACTGTCAGCAGGTGGTGTACCGAGGCTGGTGAAGGGGTGACTTTCAGGTATCTTCATGTAAGTAACGGTTATATGTGAGCAATAGAATTATTGGGTATATGTGGGCAATAGAAGTATTAAATACATATGGGCAATAGAAGTATTGAATGTATCTGGGCAGAAGTATTGGGTATATGTGGACAATAGAATTATTGAATGTATATGGGCAGAAGTATTGGGTATATGTGGGCAATAGAAGTATTGGGTATATGTGGGCAATAGAAGTATTGGGTATATGTGGGCAATAGAAGTATTGGGTATATGTGGGCAATAGAAGTATTGAACACATAAGAGTAACAGACATATTGGTTATATGCGAGAAATAGAAGCATTGAACGTGAGTACTATATGTACATGAACGAACGAACGAATGAACAAACTTTATTTTCAAAGGGTAACAAATTGGGCACACAGGCCCGTCTTACATTCGGCCCGTCTTACATTCGGCCCTTCCAATCACTCATCTTTCGTTCATCAATTGTGCATGCATGATACATTCACATAGAAAAAAAACATTGTCAAATGAGTGTTGTAAACATAAACAATGCATTATGCCATATTATGACACACACCCCCCACCCATCCACCCATCCCCGACACACACATCCCCTACTCACCCACACACACCCATAGGTCACACATACATGACCCCACCCATCAACCCTCCACTACTCACACACATCCACTCACAGACATCCCCCACCCACTCACACACACACAACACAGGCACACATACATACATCAAACCACCCATCCCCCACCCACACATCCCCCACCCTCACACATCCCCGACCTACACACATCTCTCCACCTACACACATCTCCCCACCTACACACATCTCCCAACCCATCCCATAACCCACACACACTCATCCACCCACCACCCAGCCAAGCACACATCCCCCACCCACACACACATCCCATCAACCCACACATCCGTACCTACACACACACACACATCCCCACATACACACATTCCCCATCCACACAATCTCCCGTACCCACGCACACATTCCACACCCACCCACATACTCATCCCCAACCCATCCTCCAACCTTCACACACTCACCACCCACACATCCCTTAACCACACATCCCTCCACACACACCCCACCCATACACAAATCCCCACACACATCTCTCCACCCATACCAAGCATTGAACGTCACACATCCACCACACACACACACACACATCCCCCACCAACATATCCATCTCTCCACCCACCAACGCATCCCCTATCCCCACCCACACACCCATCTCCCAACCCACACACACATCTTCCCACACCCCCAACACATGCCCCGACCACACACATCCCACCACAATCCCTTAACCACACATCCTCCACCCACACCCACACACCCACACACAAACCCCAACCATACACACATCCCCACACACACATCCCCACACACACATCTCCCCACCCATACACACATTCCCTGCCCACACACCCATCTCCCCACCCACCAACACATCCTCATTCACCCACACACACCTTCCAACTCAAACACATCCCCCACTCACACACACATCTCCCACCCACACACACACACCCACCCATATATACATCCACACCCACCCACACATCCCACTACCCACCAACACCCACACACCCCAACCCACCCAAACACATACCCACACACACATTCCATCACCCACACATCCCTGATCCACACACATCTGGACCCACCTGCACATTTTCCCACCCACCCTCACATCTCCCCACACACACACATCCTTCACCCACACATCTCCCCACTCACAAACACATCCCTCACCAACCCACACATCCCCATCTGCACACTCCTCCCCCACTCACATACACACATCCCCCACCCACACACCCACATCCACACACATCCCCACCCACACACCCATCCCCCAACCCACACACACATCTTCCCACACCCCCAATATACCCCACCACACACACCCACACACATCCCCACACATCTCCCACCCATGTACACATCCCCCACCCACATACACCCCCACCCACATACTTCCCCCACCCACACACCCATCTCCCAACCTACATACACAAATTTTCCCACACCCCCAACACATATAATATGAAAAAACTTCCACACTTTACACACCCATACACTGACGACTATCGTGAATCGTGAGGGATGTGTGTATGGGGAGATGCGAGGGTGGGTGGGTACATGGCAACATTAAGTGGGCGTGTTCATTGTCAAAGTTGTCTATTGCTATCTATCTTCAGCACAATATACCATAGTAGAAGTGCTGTAGCTAGTCCGGTCTGTGGTGTTCTCTGAAGTTTGTCTTGTGCACACATTCACTACCTGCTTGTAACTTTTCTCTGTCAAGTTTAATTTGTTCACTACTTCACTGTCTGCTTGTAACTTTTCTCTGTCTGTTAAGTTTCATTTGTTTACTCCTTCACTACTTGCTTATAACTTTTCTCTGTCTGTCAAGTTTCATTTGTTCACTACTTCACTGTCTGCTTGTAACTTTGCTCTGTCTGTTAAGTTTCATTTGTTTACTCCTTCACTACTTGCTTATAACTTTTGTCTGTCTGTCAAGTTTGTCTTATTCACACCTTCACTACCTGCTTATAACTGTTCTCTGTCTGTCAAGTTTGTCTTGTTCACAACTTCACTACCTGCTTGTAACTGTTATGTCTGTCAAGTTTGTCTTGTTCACTCATTCACTGCTTGCTTGTAACTGTTCTCTGTCTGTCAAGTTTGTCTTATTCACACCTTCACTACCTCTTGTATCTGTTCTCTGTCTGTCAAGTTTGTCTTGTTCACAACTTCACTACCTGCTTGTAACTGTTCTGTCTGTCAAGTTTGTCTTGTTCACAACTTCACTACCTGCTTGTACTGTTCTGACTGTCAAGTTTGTCTTGTTCACTCCTTAACTGCTTGCTTGTAACTGTTCTGTCTGTCAAGTTTGTCTTGTTCACACCTTCACTACCTGCTTGTAACTGTTCTGTCTGTCAAGGTTGTCTTGTTCACACCTTCACTACCTGCTTGTAACTGTTCTCTGTCTGTCAAGTTTGTCTTGTTCACACCTTCACTACCTGCTTGTAACTGTTCTCTGTCTGTCAAGTTTGTCTTGTTCACACCTTCACTACCTGCTTGTAACTGTTCTCTGTCTGTCAAGTTTGTCTTGTTCACACCTTCACTACCTGCTTGTAACTGTTCTCTGTCTGTCAAGTTTGTCAAGTTCACACCTTCACTACCTGCTTGTAACTATCCTGTCTGTCAAGTTTGTCTTGATCACACCTTCACTACCTGCTTGTAACTGTTCTGTGTAGGATATTTTTCTCTAAGTCATTTATAATAATCTATGTTGATGGGTGGCCAATCGCTGTGCAAACGACGATTTACTGACGATATCAATTTAATAAATTTGATCATAAACACCATCATCTCGGAAACTAACATTCTTTGACCATATTAAAGTGGCAGTTGGTTGGAAAGAACACTGATGGAAGGCATGGTTCATGGAAAACGAGGCAAGCAGTCGATCAGCACTATATAGACACAGAACGCCGCAGACACGTAGATGATGAAAATGTACGAGGTGGGTTATCTGGCAATGAATCGAGAGACTTTTCACTGGGCCGTCACGAGGGTGATGTGTAGCAAAGACATGCTATATGATGATGTTATCAGTATTATAAAGGACACCGAATCAGAACTCCCAAAAGCCATATGTCTTATCAAATGTCATTTGTCCATCAAGAATGATGATGACCATTCATTTCATCCAGTGGGTTTGAAAGTATCGAGCCGTGAGTTCTAAGATGACTGATAATACCTATTTTGGCTCGAAATGTTCTTTGACAATATAGGCAAAGATTGCTTGACGTTCCAGGATGAGGATCTCCTGCAGTGGTTTTTCCGTCCGGCCTTTTCTTCACAGCTCTTGCGGTCCTGGTTGCTTCACAAGTGACTGCATCCTTGCATAATGATGTACGCCACGAATTTTGGTCTTTGGCAGCAGTCTACCAAGTGTCCTGATGAATTCCAAAAGCTTTCAGTGAGATTTTCAGTGTCTTTAAAGCATTTCCTCTGGCCGCCTTGGGAGCGTTTACCACAACGCAGCTCGCCATAAAAAAAATCGTTTAGGGAGCCTGGGATCTGGCATGCGGGTCAAGTGACCAGCCCAGCGAATCTGATTCTTCATCAGTAGAGTGTGGATACTGGGCATGGACGCTCTTTCTAGGACTTCAGTGTCTGGGAGCTTGTCTTGCCATTTAATCTTCAATAACTTCCTAAGGCAGACTGTGTCGAAGTGGTTTAATTTCCTTGAATATCGCTGATAAACAGTCCAGGTTTCACAAACATATAGCAATGCGGATAATACGACTGCTTTGTAGACTTTCAGCTTTGTTTGCAGGCTTATTCCATTTCTGTCCCACACATTATTGTACAGTCTGCCAAAGGCCGCGCTGATCTTGGAGATTCTTGCATTCACTTTGTCATCAATTGTGGCAGCTTGTGACAGTGCTGCCAAGATAGGTGAATTTGTCTACACCACTTAGTCTATGACCATACATTTTGATTCTCATCAAATACAAATTAGTCGTATACAAGTTTGATAATGGTAATAATATTAAAGGAAACTGGAAAAATATAGGATGCTTGTAAATAGGTATAAAGAACATGAACCAACCAACATCGGACTGACAGATGAATGGACTGAAAAGATGAATGACTGAACATATTTCTGGTCAACTGTGTGTTGTAACTAGACGTTTTCCTGCTCACTCGATGGCCATGAGTTCTAATTCACACCGAGACAGATTTTTAAAATGGACCTGGCTCCCAGGTCGACCCTGTCTAACGTTTCTCACAGGTAATGTCCTGGGAATTATAGGCCACTGAGTCATATTGAGCACATCCCCCTGAGTGCCGATTGGTCTATACAAATGTGGAGATAACACCATGTGCTCAATCTTTCTAAAGACATATAAAAGGATCCCGTGCTTACTCACATACTATTCATAAAATCTGCATGGAATAAACGTGAATCAAAATGCGAACTGCGATTTACTGATGGTGATATCATTAAAACTTGCACCGAAAGCAGAACTCCAAGATGTCATTTATCATAAGAAACGGGAAACAGTTTTATAAAGATAAATTATGATAACAACAGGAAGGGAATTAGACCTATATACGTACTTGTAAATAGCTATAAAGATCAGATCATGAACGAATCAATATTATGCTCAATGATCAACAGACTGAAGAGTGGAGAGAGTTGAAATATTTCCTGTCAACTAAATTGCACTACAATATGGTGTTGGTGTATATATACTATGTACATAGATATGTTTGTAAGATTTTCACATGCATATTAATTAACAGATATAGTTCCATTTTCTAAAGTCGCATAGTGTTATTTCAGTAGATGTTGTTACTATTAATGTTCATCACACCTTGTTTTCCATTTGCTGTGAAGGTCTAACTGATAATGCATTGGCTTATCGGCACAATGTTTCTTCATATTTGATTCGTAGCTTGCGAAGGATGTTTTTCTGACTTGGGTCAGCATAATAAAATAACCAGAAATATATCTGAGAAGGAACAAGCGATGACGATGGAAACTCACCACCCTAGCTCATAATGCTGGATCTAGTATATGTGTAACTCTAACATTTGATATCCCCGTGGCAGTATCTGCTATAGAGTTACGTTTACCTTTGAATTATGGTGTCTGCAGCACACAATGGATGATAAAATCACCCAGCTCGACCATACCAATCCATGGTGGGTGGCGTTTCATGATGCCTGCACCAAGGCGTAAGTTACTGTTGTGTTATTATTACCTTATCAGTTATTTCATTGTCCCCTTGAATGACTCTGCGGTGAAGGGGTTACGAATACAAATCATAATCTCTCTTATACCGCGTTCGAAACACAGCTGAAGATGATTTGGAAACAGACCGCCTTGCGTTGGTTCCCATACAAAGGTATGAGTGCCGGCCGTTGAGAAAGCAATGGGAAACTACCGAACGTAAACTTGCCAAGAAATCACAAGCAAAAAAAAAAAAAAAAACAAACTTGGAGTTGATTGCCACGTCCTGTACAGGATATGCAACTAACTTGCATGAATGCTTACATTGTAGTGCCTCTAAGTTGCTCTACGTTTGTTTGCTCCTCTTGGATATTCACTTTTGCAATTGTTAGTTATTATTTCATGTAAATTAACTTTGTCAGTCCAGAAAACCACTACAGCTGCTTAGTCTGGGGTGGGGGGGGGGGGGGGCAGTAACAATAACAAAAATTTCACAAGTTTATTACTTTCAGAAGGACTAAATGTGCACACATTGTAAAAATAAACACACATTTTGTCATAAACTTAAGTATGCTTAGTTTAGTATGCCCTGACTAAATGTAACAAGTAGTGACACACTGCACGTGAAGAACAACTAATGACAAATGCCATCTTGATTAATCATCGTCATCATCATCATGTGACAAGCTGATAACTGTGGACGTAATTGGTTTTCAATCACACATGCCCGTCACAGTCTTTAGAGATTAGAACACAAGTGTTGATTGGTGCACATGAAGAGTAGCCAATTACAGATGACATGTTAAATGGTGCAAATGAAAAATAGCCAATCAAAAATGACATGTTGATTAGTGCACATATATAGCCAATAACACATGGCATGTTGATTGATGCACATACACAGCCAATCACACATGACATGTTGATTGATGTACATATATAGCCAATCATACATGACATGTTGATTGATGCACATATATAGCCAATCATACATGACATGTTGATTGATGCACATATATAGCCAATCACACATGACATGTTGATTGATGCACATGGAGAGTAACCAGAAAATATCTTGAGAAGTGCAGGTGGTCGGAATCTTACTGATCACATTTCCCACCAAGTGCGATAGGTCTTTAAAAATATGCCAAGAACGATATTGTGATATGCCTAATGCGAATTAACGCATGTACAAGAACCTTTTATTTTATTATCTTGGAGTCTATCTATCTATCTTGTTCAGTGTGTTTGTAAAGTCTCACTACACTTTGTATGTAGAACAAATTTGAAAAATGAAGTATATTATGCATCAAAAATTCTGCTCCACAGTCCACCGTGAAGCAATATGCAGTGAATGGCTGTCATCTGCAGGAGTAATATTTTGAACTCCAAACAGAATGGTGTTATCAATGGAAGAAAGAATGTATCGAATTCGTTCTACATATAAAGTGTAGTGAGACTTTACAAACACCCTGTAGAAAGTTCATACATAAATATACACGTATTGTTTGACGCTCATAGAAGTAGGGGAAAGAATTTGAGACCAGAGGACGCACTAGACAACATAAAAATTGAAAGCTATGCTATAGTTACCGACCGTGATTCGAACCTGCCACCTCAGTATGACGACAGTGCTGAAGGAACAAGTGTACTACGACACATGACCTACTAGACACCCTTAAGAAAGGTGTCTTCATTAGCCATGTCTATCATCCACATGAACCAACAACTATGGAATATGAACAGAATTTGTGTCTAACCATTGAGATATCACCATAGGTCTCAGAATGTTATATTAAACCACACCCCTGTCGGTAACTACAGCTTAAACTGTTTATGTTGTCTAGTGCGTTCTCTAGTCTCTAATTCTTTCCCCTACTTATATGAGAGCCAAACAATAGTTGTGTGTTTATTTATGAACTGTCTTAGTGGCTTCAAAGGGTTCCCCAATTGATATTTACGTGCAATATCTTGGAGAAAATCAAACTGGATAAATTTTATCACCAGAAAACACTGAGTCTACCGAAAATCAAAACACATTCATCTTAATTTTTAATGTCTCTTAAGGTATTCATCTTCATTTTTGCTTTACAGTCTGTTTGTTTTACCTTATAACCTTAAACAACACGTGCTTTAACCCTCGTCTTTAAAATATAAACATTATAAATTATAAATGAGTTAATAACTTGTTTACACGTCTCTAATTCTTTACGATTGATTGCAATCTATTTTGGAAAACATGGATACTATTTTCACTTTTTTTTTCGAAAACAGTGTATATACCTTTTATCAACTTAGATATCGTTTTTGGCAGTGTCTTAAATGCTTCCAGTAATCGTATTAACAAATGTGGCCCTCTCCACCTGTAACTCATTTGCTGTAATCAACTCATAGTTTGTATTTTTACACTTGTTTACAGTGTTGTTGTTGTTGTCACGTTCATAACATGTTATTCAGTCTGTCTTTCTCGCTTTTAAATTCTAATATAATAAAAAGTGCCCTCTTTGATTTATTGATTTAAGAATCGATTTCATGGCACACCTGACGAAACCAAATAAACTCCATCTCCTGTAGCAAATGTCATAGAATTTTTAATACTGGTCTTTCACGAAGAACCTTGGTTGCAAACAACGTATTATCCCTCCCACACGCCCATCAGTGTACGGGTACGTAGGTTGCTGTTACAGCGGCTCTGTGTTTCAGTCTTCACTTGTTCACTACATCTTTATTTCTGTTGCATTACCGGGTTTCTGGTCTTAGTTTTCAGCATCTATTGTCGGTATAAGATTTGCTGTCTGTTGAAATCCTGCTTTACAATTGAGAGGTTGCTTTTCAGTCTGGCCTCTTGAAGCCAGAACTGATATTGGGGCTTAGTGACAGAGGGTGATGTTTTGGAACCTTTTTCACATGTGCGATAGATAGTGTCTGTCGAATAGCTTAACTACAATTGCTTGGAAGAGGCCAATGAATGTAGAACATTATACACAGCTGTAAAAAAAAAAAAAAATTGAGAACGTCATGATGGCTGGAAAGATAAATGGTTGAAGAAGGAGAGGCAGACCGAATAAAATGATGGTATAAGACAATGGCATGGTAAAATGCCATCAACAGAATCAAATTAGGACACCGACGACCAAAATCTATGAAGAGTCATGAGTGCCTACATGATTTAGTTGGGAACACGATAACGGTGATAATATGGGATATGTGGAAAACTTGAATGACTTACATATGCTCACATGTGATTGCATTTTGTGCTGTCTGAAGATGACGATTTGTTTAAAATGTAGACGACGGCGCATGTGGTCGTTGAACGATGTTTATATACAAAGAAACTTGATGTAAAGAAAGCTGCCAGAACCTTTAACATCTTGACTTTGCCTTAGAGATTAATGATCCCCAGGCTTACCATGCCTTGTAGGCCACACCCCTAAAAAGGGCTCGTTTAAACATCCTAGGGCGTATTGTGCATGTGTTGTTAGACCCAAGTCTTTATGAATCAATGGATCCTTCAGATGTCATGTGGCCAATATCACGCCACCGCATTTGCTTTTCCTGGCATCCATTTTAGGGTCGGTCCACCAAGAAGCCCAGGCAAATCTTTAAAATCTTCACGTATGCGGATTCGAATCCATGACCACTTGGCGGACAGGCAAGCTTCTACATCCCTGTCACTACCATATATAAACACACACACAGATATACCACATTTAAAAAAAATATTAGTTATCTGTAAATTCAAAAGCTCAACACAATTTAGGATCTGTCCACTGTCAGCGGCAGGAGAGCAGTTCTTCCCTCACTTTATGAAGCTCTGCTCAAGACCAGCCACTCACTCTAGGTTCTCGGGTGACTATACAGTAGAAACGTTTCTTTTGAAAACTGAACGCGATAAGCTTATGGTGATTTACTCGGGATAGCATGAATTCAAATTGCTAACTGACGCTATCAGTTGCAACTCTCCCCACCCCACCCCAACTCTCTCTCTCTCTCTCTCTCTCTCTCTCTCTCTCTCTCTCTCTCTCTCTCTCTCTCTCTCTCTCATTCTCCCCGGCATTCAGATCCATCCACTTTGTTTGTTCTCGGTCACGTAATCTTGCAGTAATAACAACATATATCATATGCTTTCAGTGGAGTGACACTGAGGAAAGAAATCTTCCCTGCTGGCACTGACGGCCGGAATTTGCGCAAGGTCAGTATAATCATATTATTTAAATAAGATCCTAGTATGTATGCAAGGTCGGTACAATCACATTATCAGTATTAACGTATACGATGACAGTATTCACGTAAGATGAGAACAATCATATTGTTAACATTAGGTCATTATCATCATAGTATGAACGTTAGTCTAGTAAAATCATAGTGTTAACACACACGTCAGTACATTCCTAGGGTTTAGTGCTGATGTAAGATTCATACAACCATAGCATTACCAAACTGACTATTATTTGGCATTCCAAAATTTGCACCAAAAGAGACTGAGATTTTTTTATGCTTTGTGTAATTTTAAGTACAACAGCCCGTACTACAGGCCGCTCAGTGCAGAGAGACCGAGCCATATGAGATAAAACGCGGAGCTATGAAGTTGGCCCTCTCGCCTTGAAACTTTTAAACCCTTTAGTCTGTACTAGTACTGCATTTAAAACTAGTCAGTGTCAAGCCAGCAATGATGTTTCATTAACATTTCACTTCATCATAAACATAAGTTTTTGACAAATCAAGAACTAATAACAAATGATGAGAGAATAGGAATAACCAAAAATACGAAGGAGGCTTCAAATGAAAACCTTAAAAATATGATAGAAATTACAACAAGCATGTCATTGTCTTGTAACTTGTCAATATTGTTGTTAAGGATGTCAAGAGTATCAAAATAACGTTACATGTCTAAGGACAATATTGAGACATGGAGCGACTGGCCGAGTAGTTAGAACGCAGGATTCTCCCCCGGGAGACTCGGGTTCGAATCCTCGGTAAGGTGTGGGATGTTTTTTTCTGACGGGGGCAAAAAAGAAAATCATAACCTGCACAGTTCGCGGCGACTGCACTAGCCAGCGGCCTTAATTCCTCAGGCTCAAAGACACCCCCCCTCCCCCACGCCATACACCGCAAGGTATTATATTGGCAGTAAATGACAGTTTATGACAGTTTGATTGACATATTTGCTCTTCAACAGAGGGATATTCCCGTGCTTGGGTTCTCACCAATAAACCATACCCCTGTACTGCTGCATGACCACAATGAATACCTGAACGAAGGAACGTTTCTTAGAGGAGTCGAACTGTACACACATATTTTAGCAGCTGTAGGAGACATATGAGCACAGTTAGATAAAGTGGTTGATTTCAGTTGTGCTGGATATCCAGAAATCGTGAACAATCTTTGTTGTGATGTTGTATGCGTGTTTAGACATATATGTCATTATTTATGAAGGGCGTGGAAGGTAATAGTGAGACTGAGCTATTAAGAATGTTTATACAGCATATACACAACGAATAGATGTAACTAGAGAATGACAAATTTAGCAAGAAAGATTGAGGCAGGATCTTTAGTTAGTTTGAGTAATACTAGTAATAAAGAAAACACGGAGTTGTTGTCTTGTATTTGTGTTTGCACAGATAAATATGTGATCACACATATAGAGAAGGTAATAAGGCTAATTAATTAGTAATGCTCTTACTGACTATTAATAGTTTCAATTACAGTATAATTTATGCCAGCTCAGCACACATTAATTGTTTAAATTATAATTAATGCTGCTCAGCGCACATCAATTGTTTAAATTGAAATATAATTTATGCAGCTCAGCACATATTCAATTATATAAAAGGACATAAACCAGTCTTACAGCTTTACGTTTTTGATAGGAAAATAAACATATTATTTTTGGATGAAACTATAAATCATTTACTGTTTATATTGATTCTAATTGCTAAAATATTTCTCAAATGTGTATAAATCTTCATTCTGCATTAAGAAAACAATAGTAAAATTATATTTGTTGTTTATTTAATCAGTATTTATTGCAAGTTACTGTTGCTGATAGTTTTATTATGGATTACATAACATATTTATAATAAACTGCGTCAAGCTTCTTCTTTGTTATTTGTGTTAAAATAGTGTACATTACTAGAATACAAACAACACGGAATATCAACACACTGAAACGAACTTGTTATAAGAGAGAAATCTCAATGGGAGACATGATGACAAGAGAATAACTGTATAACTGTCTTCATTGGAACAGTGCACAGATAAGACAAGTCGACTGATTGATTGATTTATTGATTCAAGTATCAACATAGAATATTCTGGGTAAACCTCAATCAATCAATCAACCAGGTGCCGTCTCCGCAATGAAGGTTGGCTGCAATGGATCTCCAGCATTGTCTGTCTCTCGCCTTGACTGTACATTCTGTCAGGCTGATGTTCGTCCATCTCTTGATGTTATCCCCCAACTTGTATCGTTGTCTACCTCTTGCTCGCTTGCCCTCAACCTTGCCTTCCAGTATGGTTTTTATAAGAGTATCATGTCTTTTTCATGTCTCTTTTAGTCGGCTCCCTGGCCGAGAGGTTAGCAGCTTTCTCCGTTAACCCCGAATACTCTCGTGGTTGACGTGAGCGCACGAGAATTAGAAGAGGTTCGAGTCGTGCCAGTGACTTATGAGAGTATGGAGCCGGTCGCTCAGAAAGTCGTGGCGTGCTGATGAGCGTAATCTAGCCTAGGAATCAACATACAGCTGAAAGATGCTGGTGTTGGCCGCAATATCCTGAAACAGGATGGAAACGCAGAAAAAAACAATCATGTCTTTTAACGTGGCCAAAATATTTCACTTGTCTCCTTTTTATTTCTTTCATCAACTCTCTCTTCATTCCCAGTTTTTCTAGGACCTCTACATTTGATTGTTTTTGTTTCCATGAAATACGACGTATTCGCCTGTATATCCACATCTCCAGGGCTTCTATGCGACTTTCTAGTTGCTTGGTCAATGTCCAGGATTCCGCGCCCTACAGTAGCCTTGAATATACGTAGCATTTGACAATTCTCATTTTTAATGCATTATTAATCTCTCTAGATGTTAATACTGATTTCATGCCGTTGAAAGCATGTAGATGCTTTGTTTCCCGAAGCAAATGTTGCATGTTGCAAATGATAAATGCTAAAAAGTTAATTGTATGTCCTTTACAGGACGTTACAATATCCTCCAACATGTTTTGGCTGTTTATAATTTACTAAGCAATCAGTAGTTTGCATTTGCTTTCTGAACTGCGACGTCTCATACTATCGAAATCAACGCAAAGCAATCTGCTTTCAAATTGTCTGCAGCTGATGTCGAACCCTCGATGTAGTATATTGTGAAATTGTAAAACTGTTTTACTAACCCTTGACCAACAAACGCCGACTAATTGTTCCATAACACACATCAAAACTGCCACTTCGCCTTTTAATACATGGCTATTTACAGACCCCACTTAACTGATTCAGTACCAAACAAAAAGTAGGATTCGATCAAATGAATAATAATTATAATGTAAATTTCCAAAGTATTTCAGGATCCTCGCCGATGCAACGGAGTTCGTGCATTGAGCTGAGTTTGTCCAGACTCAGGTTTGAGTTAGGAGAAAAACGGAGCACTTATGGGTTAAACCGTGTGCCGTGATATTGATCCATCGACTAAACTAAACTAAACTATGTAAATTTCCATTATATGAGCATTAAAATAGCTGATGATACCACGAAAATAAAGACAGAAATAACACGGTGACCTAAGAGTGGCGACATACCTACCACCTTTATGTGAAAATGGGAGGTGACATTTGTCGATATATTATCTGTCGGCACTGTAAACAATATACAATAACACAAGGTAATGCAGCTTTACATAACAGAATTACGACACATATAGGGCGTTACGGCGACTAGCCTTCATCAGCAAACAAATGCATGCACGAAACACAACATATAGTACTGGAGAAGATCCTCCGGTGACTACATTAAGGCATTAGGACGGGATGAGAAGAATAAGAAGATGAAAAAAAAGAGCAATGAAGAGAAAATAAAAGTGAAAAAATGTTACTACTTAACTCAGAGTCCGAGGCTTATTACGGAATTAAAATAATAAAAGTGTAGCTTAAAATGAGTTAAAGTAATAGCTGGGATAGAATGGATTTATGTAACAGAAGAGTCAGATACAGGAAATTAAGATAAGTATTTGTTGTTGTTGTTGTTGTTGTTCGCATATCCTTTACAAGACATCGCTGTCAACATCAGCATCTTTCAGCTGATTATTGATTTCTTGGCAAGAAGTAGTTTGCCATTGCTTTCTGAGCGGCTGGCTCACATGCCCAGCAAGTTACCGACGCAGAGAGAACCGCTACCAATTCTCACGCAAAAATGTGAACGAAAAAATCAGGAAGAGCTTGGAGGCAGTGGAGATGTGGTGCCTGGAACGAATGTTGTGAATAACTTGGACGGCCAGATAAACTTATAAGGATTGCTTGGTAGAGGCTAATGAAAGGAGACCATTGTACGGAATCATAAGAAAAAGAGGGACGCGGAGGTGTTTCCAAGGCACCAGGGCCGGGTTATATACTGGCCAAGACCTATTGACGCGTCCTCGTCGAGCGTCCTGGGCAACAGGTCCCTTCGGGGTCCTGGCTAAAGTCAGTAGGATCGCCGATTCCTCCGAAGTCGGAGAGTGTCTGCCTGTACGGCGAGGAACCACCAGTCTGCACACCAATAAGCCAGACATGGAACAACGGATATTCACGCAAACCTCAGGTCCTGTATGACATCACACTGATGTTGGACAACAGGATGCGTTCCTCCGACATACAGGACTTCGCGTTGGAGCTCAAGCCAACGAACACAAGCAAGCATAAGAAAAAGAGAGACACTGTGTTCTGTGTTGAGTTGAATGAAGAACCGACATCACTAGGCTCGTGACATTTCTATACGTGCTCTGTCATCATCTTCAACAGCCAAAGAAGAGCCCTAATACTAATAGTACCAGTAGCAGAAAAAAAAAAAACGCACACACGCACGCACGCACACACAGACAACACGAACCAAGTGATTTATGTTTTAAGACTGAACGAAGAAAAGGATGTGTTGCAAGCAGAAAGTTAAGAAATTCCACGTGCGGTTGGATGAAAATGGACAAAAGAGGGGGAAAAACATACAGAAGTGGTTATAACTGAGGGAGAGAAAATCAGAGAAAGGCGAGTAAAGATTATTTCCCGTTCTTCACTTTACAAATACTTAGTGTATATGTTATGTTGTGCTTGATGTAATGTTACTGTTGTCAAATAAGGTTTCCAAGTTCTAGTAAATGTATTCTCCATTTTCACGTGCGATTCAACAAGACTAAGCTTTCGAAAGTGTCGTTTGTTTGTCACGCGCATAGCTGCATTTAACTCTCGCTTGTTTGCTAATAATGCTGTGAGAAACATACTTTTTTTTTTTCCCGCGTTTCCATCCTGTTTCAGGATATTGCGGTCAACACCAGCATCTTTCAGCTGTATGTTGATTCCTAGGCTAGATTACGCTCATCAGCACGCCACGACTTTCTGAGCGACCGGCTCCATACTCTCATAAGTCACTTTTGCGATTTGAACCACTGCTAATTCTCGTCGCGTCACGTGACGAGAGTATTCGGGGTTAGCGGAGAAAGCTGCTAACCCCTCGGCCATGGATCCGGCGAGAAACATACTAGATGATCTATTTAACAACACACACGCACACACACACGTACATACACACACGTTCATACACAAACACTTATATACATACACAAATGTGTACTGCGAGAACTGCAAATTAAAAGAGGTGTTGCCAAACAAGAACACTACGCAGGAAGCCAAAGAAGATTGATTTAACCAACACAGAACTGGTGTCGTGAGCCGCTACACGCTGCGGGATTTGCTGAGGAGGGGATCCGAGCACTTATGGACTGAATGGTTCGATGTGCAATGAGGATGATCTGTCGACTAACTAACTAACTAACAAGTATGTACTACATACACACACAAATACAGACGACAGACATACCTTCTTCCTCTTACCTTCTTATCTACCTCCCTTCCTCCATTCACATGCGCGCACGCGCACGCATGCACACACACACACACACACACATATATATATATATATATATATATATATATATATATATATATATATATATATATAGTAACGACGTGGAGCATTAATTCATTATATTCAGTTCTATTGTTGTTTTGTTATTCTTTTTTTCCACTCCTCCTTCTTCTGCTTCGTCTACTTTTTCTTCGCACACATTCAGACGGCAGTATGGATAAATGCCATGAATGCAGCTGTCAATTTAAGCTGTTTGGTGTCGCCATTGAGTATGTACAGGACAGTGCTATTGATCTGGCGTTAGTTTCACCTTCACTCACTACAGTGTGTAGATGGGGTGTCCTAGGACACCACGGCAGCGACCACCACCCTTGCAGCATATTGGTGGAGAAAGGCAGAACCAGGCAGCACAAGCTAAAGGTAAAGACTTTCCAGTATGACAGTACAGGGCAAGATGTGGTGAGTAAAATAAGACGTGACAAGCGCAGAACGTTTCAGGGCAGGAAAAAAAGCTGGGAGCAGCCACCGTGGTGGAGTTTCGAGGTGGAGAAGGCTTGGGTGGATAAACGTAGTGCTGTAAGGAGATGGCAAAATGCCAAGAAGAACAGAGCTGGTCATCCTAGTCCCAGTTTGCACTTAGAAAGAGAGATGCACACAAAAGTAAGCTATTTCAAAAAACTGGTCAAGATGGTTAAAAGCGAAAAATGGGCAGAGGTGTGTCAAAGAGTAAGCACAGACAAGTCGCTGAAATTGTTCTGGCGACTACATAAAAGCATGAGTGGTGTAGTCAAGAATAAGAGCATTTCTGACTTCCAAGGTGCTGACCTCATCTGGCAGAGGACTGACGAGGACAAGGGCAAAGCCCTCTTTGAACGCTACCTTGAGCAGAGCAACCAGACAGACATGGGAGGCCGAAATCTGGCCAAGGAGGTCACCTCAGACAGATGCAATGCCCAGAACACCTCGGATGAAGACACAGTGACAGTGAAAGAAATCAAGGCTGTGCTTCGACGATCAAAAAACAGTGCTCCAGGTCCTGATGGCATAAGATACAACGACATAAATAGGTGTACCGACAATGATCTAGAGAAACTAGCAGACATGTACAACAACAGTATAGGGAGTGCTAGCATCAAGGAGGAATGGTTACACAGCTATCTGATTCCCTTGCCGAAGCCTGACAAAGACCACAAAAAAAATCCAGGGATATCGAATTATAACCATGCAGAATACAATAGGCAAGCTGCTGGAGAAGGTAATTGCCAGGAAAATATCAAGCCAACTAGAGAGGCAAGGTGTTTTCCCACCTACCCTGGGTGGGTACCGTCCAAAAAGAGAAACCTGGACCAATGCAGCAGTCTTTGCCCATGATGTCTATGAAGGTATCCACTCAGGCACTGAAACCGTTGCTGCAGCGATTGATCTTGAGGACGCATACAACAGAGTACCACTGGATTTTTTGTTAATGTTTCAGCTTCTTGAACTAAACGTAAGTCCATTCCTCCTTAGTTGGATCGCTGCAGCCCTCTTCCAACGGAAAGTAGTTTTTAGATGTGGCAGTTGGACTTCGGAACCAACAACAATATATCCTGGCCTACCACAGGGATCACCTTTATCTCCGGTACTGTTCAACGCCTACACAGTGAGAATCACCAGTGAGCAGATCACTGGACCTGGCAGGACATTGTCATATGCCGATGATGTGTTAGTGTATCGTCAGGGTAAGGATAGAGAGGAGGTTGCTGTGGAACTACAAACCGAACTCAATCGCATAAGTACTTGGTGTGATGAAGCTGGGGCAATGGTCAACCCAACAAAGGCAACAGTGACTTGGTTCTCGTTGAATAATCATATTGTCAACAATCCAACACCAACTGTAATGCTGTGTTCAGAGACGGTGGAAAGAACGCAGGCAATGAATTACCTGGGGATACGGTTTGATCGAAGCCTTGCTTATAATGTGCACATAGACCAGGTGATAACAAAGGCCAAGCGGGGTTTGGCAGCGATGCGGGTGATGGCGGCAGCAAACTGTGAGCAGCGCCATCTATGTCTTCTGTACGAGGGGCTGGTCATGTCTGTTTTGGAGTATGCAATGGCAATCCTGACTCTCAGCCATAAGCAGATAGAAAGGATGGAAAGGATACAGAATGAAGCTATGCGCATTATTCTTGGATGTACAAGAGATACAGCATGCAGGGCGATGCGCTACCTGCTTGATTTTCCAACCATTGAAGAGAGAATACAAGTTTGCAGGGCACGCGCCTACCTCAGAATTAACGCAAACACACAAGCATCCACTGCATAGTGAAATTAGGAAGGTGAAGGGCAGCAGGTTAAAAAGAGGACGGTCGTGGATGGGTCAAGCCGAAGACATTCTTCAACAGGTGTGTTCACTTGAGGACTTAGAACCTGGCGAGGAGTGGGTGCAAGTGCCAACAGGCTTCTGCACATCCTTTTCAGTTTGCATCCAACTAGATAGAAAATGCAGACAAGAAAATCCGGCTGCTGTTGAGGCTGAAGTACAAGCGTTGATTTTCGAGAATTCGCTAGACGGTGACACGGTCATCTACACAGATGGGTCGGTCGTCCGACATGTGAGAAGCTCATGGGCCTTTACAGCTCGGGCCGGAGGGAGAATTGTGAAGGAGGACTCTGGTGCTTTCACTGAAACCACAAGTAGCCTGACCATGGAAGTCATGGCAGTAAGTAAAGCAATAACATGGCTCGAGACACAGACATTCACTAGGGCTTGTTTCCTTAGCGACTCAATGAACATGATCAAGAGGATAGAGGAGGGGTCGATCCGAAGAGAATGGTTGCTGCCTCTGAAGCGGTCTCGGCTGGCAAAGATTAGTTTCATCTTCGTGCCAGGGCATGCGGGAGTACAAGGGAATGAGCGGACTGACAAGCTCGCAGGTGAGGCTACTGTGGAGGGCGGTCGCGCCATGGACCAGGCTGACATTCTGAATGCTCTACGAGAAGTGAGACTTTTGCGAGAACCAAGTGATGACTGTGAATCTACAACAATGGCCAGACTGCGAGAGCAGCAAATTAAAAGAGGGGTGGCCAAACAAGAACACTACGCAGGAAGCCAAAGAAGATTGATAAACCAACACAGAACTGGCGTCGTTAGCCGCTACACGCTGCGGGATTTGCTGAGGAGGGGATCCGAGCACTTATGGACTGAATGGTTCGATGTGCAACGAGGATGATCTGTCGACTAACTAACTAACTAACTAACTAACTAACTATGGAGCAGGTATAGCCCAAACTACCTATCTCTATTCTGCATATGTTGTAACCCCTGCAGCAAATATTTATAGTCTGTTTACTTTTGTCTGCCCCAATATAAAATTCCATATCTCAGTAACCAACTGAGGGAAAATTATGAGATTTAGCATATAACCTTATCATTATGTCCACCCAACAAAAAAAGTTTTGTTCTGGAGATCGTACAGCAGATTTCAATGTTTGTTTATATGCGATATATAATTTACGGGTCAAAGATTAAGTCCATAATTTTAAATGTATTACACCGTCACCCAGACACATCCGCGTTTTAAAAAAAATATTATCTCCTGGTTCACGTTATGGCACCAACGGCGCACAGTTAAATGGGATTGTTCAGAGGTGTCGTCAATGTGGGTTCTTTCATGAAACGTGATTATATAAATAAATATATAAATAAATTTTACCATTAAAATTATATATAAGAGAATGTTTGTCTATATCTTTGCTTGTGTCTTTGTATGTGTCTTTGTTTATGTGTCCTTTATGCGTTCCTGAACGGTCCATCCGATTGAGATGACATTTTCTACAGATATTCTTCTCACTCCCGCCTAGCTAACTGGCATAGTTTGTTAGTTTAAAAACAGTTATTTACGTATTAAACCAATATTAAAAGGAAAGACGTCTAATTAAGGCGACTTAACAACACAAGTTATATCAAAGGACATTACTTTTAGTAACATTGCTATATTATGTAACTTTTTCATTGTTGTATTTTCTTAACTTAAAATTTTATAAAATGGTTAAAGAAGTTATCTACAGGCATATTCGTTATAAAAAAGGTGATAAAAACTTTAAGGCATCTTCAAAGTTTTCGTAAAAATAATGGATCTATATTAGATACGTGAAAATTTTCGAACCCATTTTTCCCGCAACGGGAACGGGAAAAGGCCGAACATATACTCTGTGCACCACAGTCGTATCTGGTATAAACAAAGTGATAAAAACTTTAAGGCATCTTCAAAGTTTTCGTAAAAATAATGGCTCTATTTTAGATACGTGAAAATTTTCGAACCCATTTTACCCGCAACGGGAACGGGAAAGGGCCGAACATATACTCTGTGCATCACAGTCGTATCTGGTATAAACAAAAAGATAAAAACTTTAAGGCATCTTCAACGTTTTCGTAAAAATAATGGATCTATTTTAGATACGTGAAAATTTTATCTCTGAACAATATCATCGAAGCTACAATTTTAAGTGTGAAATTTTAAATTAGAAGATGTACTGTTGCCTCGCATCCCAATGATTCCAACAGATATGCCATTCGAATTCAAGCGTCAGCAGTTTCCGGATAGATAGATAGATAGATAGATAGATAGATAGATAGATAGATAGATAGATAGATAGATGGATGGATGGATGGATGGATGGATGGATGGATGGATGGACGGATGGACGGACGGACGGACGGACGGACGTAGGTAGGTAGGTAGGTAGAAAACTAGATAAACAGATAGGCAGGCAGACATACAGACAGATAGATAGATAGATAGATGTAGGTAGGTAGGTAGGTAGATAAATAGATAGACAGGCAGACAGATAGATAGATAGATCCCCGCCAGGGACTGGGCGAAGCCGGGCCGGGTCAGCTAGTAGCTGCTTGCTTGCTTGCTTGCGTTCGCTGGCTGTGACCTCCAGCGCGAAGTCCTGCATGTTGGATGAAGACATCCTGTTGTCCAACATCAGTGTGATGTCATACAGGACCTGAGGTTTGCGGTAATATTTGAATGTGTGAATATTGTTCAATGGGATTGAGTGTGAAATTGTGTACACTTCAAAGCATCGCTATGAAGTTGTACACATATTTTTTTCAACAAGCTGATCGCAAGAAACTGTTTCATACTGTTACAAATCCCGAAAAAAGAATAGTGCGTGCATTGGGTTTGAGTAAACGGTCATTTCGTCGATGGATGCAAGAATCTGGAATGAAACCAACACGCGATAAGCAAACGGTAAGTAGAAAGGCAATTGTAGACAACTCTGACAAGGCTGTCATAAGGCAAGCTATTATAAAAATGCTGGATGCCAAAGAAACAGTGACTGTAAGAAAACTTAGGGTTAGGTTGAGAAAGAACAATAACATAGAACTATCCAAAACAACTTTATGGAAAATTATTAGGACATTAGGCTTCACTTTAGAAAGTACAAGGGAGGTAGAAATATCCTTTGCGAGCAACCGCATTTAGGAGCCATGAGAAGCAGATACCTACGTGAAATAACGGAAATGGCGCAACGAAAATTAAGACATAGTGTATTTGGATGAGACGTGGATCAATGCGCACCACGCAAGTGAAAAGGAATGGCAATCAGTGGATGGAAAGATAAAGCGATATGTGCCCAGTAGTAAAGGACAGCGTTTGGTCATAGCCTATGCTGGTAGTACTCATAATGGCTTACTACAGAATGCTGGACTCGTGTTCGTATCAAAGCATACAGACAATAGGGATTATCATAATGAGATGAATGGTAATGTATTTAGAGATTGGCTCGAGAATACAGTACTTCCATCCCTTGATAGACTGTCTTGTCTAATCATGGACAATGCATCATATCACAATGTTGTTGCCCAAGAAGATAAAATACCTACGGCATCGAGCATAAAAGAAGCAATAAAGATTTGGCTCCGAAGGGAAAATATGCCATTTCCAGAAACATATTTCAATCTACAGTTGTTGTCCCTTGTAAAATAGGCGCAAAAAAGCAAGAAATATCAAATCGAAAAGTTGATATAAGAGCATGGCCATAGGTTCTTGAGACTTCCGCCATACCATTCTTATTTAAACCCTGTAGAACTTGTGTGGGCTAAAATTAAAGGACAGGTGGCAGCTGACGATACTACATTCAAATTGTCTGACGTCAAGATACTAACCCAGTCCGGGCTATTAAATATTGAGAAAATTTACTGGAAAAAATGTGAGGACCATGTGTTGAAAGAGGAAGAGGACTACTGGAGAAAGGATGGATTAAATCTTATGCAACCGAGAGCAGTCATCAACTTACTGGAATCGCCCGACCCAGATTAAGATCTGGGCAAATCGCAGACCTTAATCCACGTGCACACTTACTGGGATATTTTGCTCCAACTATTCAGACGAATTGCAGACCCTAAACATTACAGCATCAGCACAATGTCAATGGCAACAGTTTGTATTCGACAGTGATGAATTTTCAATTCCGCAAGCCCTCAGCGGTGACAAACAACTGTATTAAACCCCCCCCCCCCCCCCCCCCAAAAAAAAAAAAAAAAAAACACACACACACACACACTAAACGCATTGAATACCAACAGAAGAGTAATATTGCGGTGGAAACTGATATATTGTGGCATAACAAGAAACATAAGAGAAAACACGTTGTCAAATTAGGGGACAACACACGTGCATACGAATCAATCTATAAACTTCAATGAAAAGAGGACCAGCAACTTGGTCGTTAAGAAGAAAGCCCTTTACAGAGACTTTGACAACTATTTTCACAGTGCAAAACAGGTAATAATGTTTCGTCTCTGAACGGTAAACAGCAGAGTAGACAATCTTTCACGAAGACTGAAAGCGGGTCTGTCACCCATTTGTACGTTTGAACAAACTACACAGACAGCTGAACAGATCCTTAAAAATTGACACGTGATGACTAAATTACGGTATCATTTCTGGTCACTCCATACGCACATTAACGCACAGCTATTTGGAAGCTTTCACGAAATCAATATAAAAAGCTAAATGCATCCTAGTAACATGAATACTTGTGTACAATTATTAACCAGCAGCTGAAGAAACAAGAAGGAAATGAAAAATAAGGTAAGAAATATATTCCTTCTACTTTCCTGTCAATTTACACATTGCCTCTGTAAATTCTCCGTCTTTACTAATATTACACATTGCACCCCTCTCGGGGGTCTCCGTGGTCAAGCCGTCTGACTCGGGTTCCAAAGGTTGTATGTTTGATTCCGGGCCACGTCCTTCATTTCACGAGTGCATTTTTTCGGAGACTCCCAAGGGTCGTCGCTGGAGCTACGGAGTTCTTGCTCTGTGTGACGCTTTCCGCGCTGCGGAAAGAGACTGAGCCATATGAGATAAAACCCCGTGCAATGCAGTTGACCCTGTCGACCTTTAAGCGACTTTTTGTTTTATTGCACCCACTCCCATATGAATCTGGCTACGCCTTGTACTTGTGTCGTTACCCGAAATGACGAGCTTTAATGTCAAACTAGTTTGTTTGCGTGAATTCACTACATTTCCGCTAAAACATCAAAGAAATGTCACCGCTTTCGATGATTTAAGTTGCCTTTGGACCTATAAAAGACATATTCCTTGGGTGAGGATCAATATAAGAAGGCAGCAAAACTTTCATAATGATGCAACAGACAGTTTTCATAAAATTTGATCGTGAATACAGGCATTCATTTCTGAACAGACTATTTACCAGTTCGATTATTACATTCACCAGTAGCTCTTGTCTTTAGGCATTAAACATGTGATATTTCAGCTTGCTGTGACTTGTGCGGGGTCTGACGATTGTTAGCTTGTTCCATTATGAAAACATCATAACATTTAGTTAAAGGTATGCAACAATTTTCAAGTTAGTTATTTCCCCAGAGGAAACAAAAGGTTCTATTTCGTTTACCAATAAGTAAAGCAAACAATAGTGTCACATGATGTTAAAATACTAAACTGGAATGCAAAACAGTTAACAGCGTAATTAAATGGATATGTAAATTACGACCACCTGTAAATGTGGATACTCGAAAACGAAAATAAATAACAATGGAAAGATTAGACGAGAAAGATACTGAACCAAAACAAGAAAATAAAACAATATAGTCTCAATTTCATAAACAATTCCCCTGAAATATTCACCCCCACGAATCAAACCGGACATATTAAAAGGGAACGCGGGACACAAATAAGGACGGCAGAAAGTTAAATAATACATTGACCGACATTTGCGTCAGTGTGTAAAGGAACGGTAATTTGATTATTGTTATCAGCGTTCTGAATATGAATAGCCAGTCTCTGGAACTGTGCAAATATTTGTTTGTTTGTTGAGCGTTCCAAGCTGCAAATTTGTCATTCTAGTTTTTTATGCACCTGAATGTATCAGAATCTGATTTGTTTTAATTCGGAGCCAAGCCCGCATTGGTCAGTGATTGCAACCAGACAGAGGAGAGATAACATTCGATCTAGTCTAACTCTGCTGGATATGCTTGTTTGAGACCGTACATGTTTACTTGGGCTTAGCTGTTTAGGGATCTGGAAAGCAATGGCATTCTTCTTGCCCTCTTATACTATCCCTTCCACTACTACTGTATTCTTCGTCTTCTTCCACATCTTCCTGTTCTCCCTCTTCTTCCTCCTTCACTCTCTCTCTCCTACTCCTCCTTATTCTTTTCCCCGTTGTATTGAAGAAAAGGCATATTATGAGTGCATGTATCCTTTTTTTCCTGGTCATAGCCTTTGTTAGTTTGGTAAAGAGATCTACGTAGTAATGTTCGTTTACCGTGATTCCACAATATAGATAATATTTAATAGAAAACCCATGTCGTCCCACAAGACTGGCAGGATAACCTTCCCCGCAGATGTCTGGGCTCCCGGATAGGTGTTGGGCAGCCCAGGGGTTTCCATTACAAGCTGAACAACGCATATTTGAGGTCACAATGTTGAACCCAAGCCTCATCTAGGGTCAAACTATTTTCTGACTGGCAGTTGTCGATTCCTGTCAATGAGTATTTTCATTCTTGCTGCATTTCCGTTGTCATATTCAGTGGACTGTCTCCCAGATCATGCATATCTCACCTCATCTCATCTCATCTCATCATGTTCCTCTTGTACCTTGCAGTGTCGAGGTGAAGTATAAACAGCGGGAGAGTGCCCGATTATGGGCTTCATATATCGATATTCCCATGGACTTTGTTATTCCATGCGTCCATCGTTTACGTGGTCGGCCTCTACCACTGCTTCCCTCTGGTCTGTACATCATTACTTGTTGTGGTATACTGTAAGTTGGTAACCTACTTGCATGGCCAAACCATTTGACTTGCTGCCTTCTAATAAAATCTAGTGCTGCTATAAAGCCCACTTTAGTCCTGATTTCTGCATTTCTGATCTGATCTCTTCTTGATGCATTGAGTATTCTTCTCAGGAATCTTATTTCTGTTGTTGTGATTTTCCTTTTCCTGTCATTGTCCAGGTTTGGATCATACATAATCAGCGACAGCTGAGTGGCCAAATTCGAACAGTGTACACCTGGTTTTGTTACTGAGACATATCAAGGGTAATTGATCAGGAAATATTGGTTCCATCGCTCAGTGTATTTCTGTTTTCATCTATAATAATATTAGACATTTCATCTGAACCCCGGCCTCTTCTGATCTGTCTATTGTTCTGACAAATCTCTGGAGCAACATAGGGTTACTGTCATTCATAAGCATCTTGTCATGCTGGTCATTGTCTGTAGCCGTACTGATGTACTGTTTATGTGGATATATATGTTTATGTTTATATATATAAACGCAGACGTAATGGCAGCTACATGCGTCACTGGATCTTCCTGCAAACCTGTAAGGACCAGGCACATGCAAAGTTTTTAGCATATCAAGGGACCAGGTGGATTTGAGAAATTGTGTTGTGTTGGTGAATACTTGTCAGAGGAAAACAGTAGGTGTACGCGGCATGCTCAGTCAGCAGCTAACAAATAATATCACAACATGCAAACACAGACGCCATACATTTATTACATTCGCTAAGGGAATACATTGTTTTTAATATAAGCTAAGGTAAATTTATTAAAATATCAATTGTGTATGCGAGTTTTTATGTGTGTGTGTGTATGTGTGTGTTTGTGTGTGTGTGTGTGTGTGTGTGAGAGAGAGAGAGAGAGAGAGAGAGAGAGAGAGAGAGAGAGTCACGATCGGCCGTTTTTGCTCAAGACAACGTACTGGTAGAAGAAGAAGACGACTTTGTCGATGATGGTGATGAACAAGAAAAAGAGATGAAGAAGAAGAAGAAGACGACGATGATGAAGAAGAAGAAGGATGAGGAAGTAAAAGAGGAAGAGAAGGAGGGGTAGAAGAAGTGAAAATAAGGCGACGATACGCATATAAATCATCAATTTTATATTTTGGTTGCGTTCACATCATTACAAATTTGAATAGTAAAGCATATTTGCTAGACTGATCAAGCTGATTAAGCTTAGTAAATTGTTCAACGGAAAATACCAAATATATTTATCAAAACTAATCAATAACGCCTCCAACATTCGCTTGAACATGCTCATATTACCGTGGAGTTTCATGACTAATGAATATCGAATATGGCTGTATCTCTGACGACCCGATCCCCACACCCCATGATCACAAATCTCGCACGCAATAAGCGATTCTGCCATCCAGATTTTTATGACTAACTGGTTAATGAGCCAGGCTTGATGATTTCACAGTAACCGTTTATTTAGCACGACTTTCCCCTTTACTTTCATTATTAAACCGGTGATTTTCATTACTGATTACAGGACTTAATATTGTGTTCTTTAACCATTGGCGTGTATAATAATTGGAAAAAAAGATATCTTGCCAGGTCGTGGGGCGTATTGGGTATATGGTACGAACCGCATATTTGTATAGACCAATCGGCACTCAGTCTGTGATGTTATATATATATATATGGTGATAGCCATTACATCATGCCACTCCCGTTAATAATAATTATTCTCAAGTTATTTCATCATCATCATCATCATGTGCCATGCCGATAAGCGGGGGCAGTCATGTTTCGCTTTCTGTCTGTCTGTCTACCTGCCTGCCTGCCTGCCTGACTGCCTGCATGTCTGTCTGCATGTCTGTCTGACTGCATGTCTGTATGCCTGTCCGTCTGTTTGTCTGGGAGAGAGAGAGAGAGAGAGAGAGAGAGAGAGAGAGAGAGAGAGAGAGAGAGAGAGAGAGAGAGACGATATGAGGATAGAGGGAGCGAGACATGTGGAGAGATAGACAGACAGAAAAAAGCAGACATATTGAAAGACTAATAATCAAAGTCTTGTTTTTCTCTAAGTCTAACAAAAGTTTCCTACATGATGTGAAAAGAATGGCAAACTACTGAACATAGAAAAAAAAACAACATTCGACCAGTAAATTACAACCAAATTTAAAAAAAAATTGCTAGGGTTGATTGTGACTGTCACAATAAATCTTGGATGTCGATCGATGACAAAAAGTCGCACCAAACGTCTACAAACAGCCGGTATTTCTTTAATGTGTTGTTGATCGAGGAAGGACTATAGCGCCATACGTCTGCAAGGCGGCAGCCATCCTTTGAAGTTGGAGACACTCTGTCTGGATGTGGGTCGGCTAGACCTTTTGTTGTGGGGAAATTATTCTCCAGATTACAGACGGCGAGACTTTTTGAAGTACCGGATGATTTCCCAGATGAAAGGGACAACCAGCCAGTTGTCGACATTAAGTCCGAAACGGAGAGAGAAAAAATAGATTCTAGACGGTCTAATGTCTAGACAGTTTTGTGACGTCACTCAGACCCAGTATTAAACCAGTAGAGGTAAACAAATTTGGGGTAGTCGACCAAAAGTTGTGAAGCGCTACGGAAGTGTACAATATTCCTAGTTGTGTATAGAGAGAGACTATACTGTCTATTGTTGATGTATATCCGCGGACATCTATCCAGTGTGTGATTTCATAGTCTCCATCTACAACAGGAATAATTATATGGTATTCTATTAAACATATCTAACTTAGATTATTCTTAGGAATAGAGTGCAGTACTGTGCGGTGATAGAACGTGTTATAAGAGCGTCGGCAACAGTAATCGTAGCTTAAACTAGCTGGTGTGAGATATCATTTAACTCAAGGAGTTAATGACAATGTAGTGGGATGATATTTAGGGAGATTGAGGATGGTTGGGGGGATGAAGGGAATGTGAAATGCTAGGATCTTCCAGTAGGGCATCTGCTGGGTTTCTACCCTTTTCCTTTAGTCTTTCCTTGTCTTACCATGATGCAGACCGAAGTGATGAGCTCCTCGGCCTTATGACAGAGTTTGGTTCTCTGTTATTTTTCTGAATGCGGCCGGTGGCCTACACTCACCTAATAAAGGTCGGAATCGGATTGCTCTCACCAGGTGTGTTCTTTCTTCAACAGGTTCCACTCGATTGTTCCACGTTATTCTACCAAGAAGCTAGCAACAAAGTCATAGAAAGTCATGGCTCAAGTATTGAAAGCAGAGTTTACTGAGAAGCTTTTGCACTGGGCCCATAACCCAGATGGCCTGCAGGAACCTGGCCTCTGCTGAGCAGGAACTATTATTATATAAAGGTGTTTATTAAGTGATAGTTTACATCACATTAAATTCAGGACACTGAAAATAACACTTGTACCAGGAACACTAGTAAATATAAATACCTGGAACAGTAACATTGTGTTTTAACATCGGGGAATTCTTACAACAAGTGAAATACTAACATTTAGATTTTCCAAAGTGACATTAACAATAATTTCAGGATTCTCTGATCACAGAACTTTTATGAACAGAGTAGTTACACTGTGTGTTGGATCGATGTTCAATATCGGACTGTTTTCCAATATTGAGGACCAGGCATCCTGATTGTCCATGAGCTATCTGAGGAAGTCGACACTTGGCCTGAGAGACACATCATCTGAGTGAGGTTTTCTGTCCCTGATATGGTGTTGTGGTGTGGCCAGTACGATGATGAAGCAGACTGTGCTCCTTGGCTGTTCGGTCTGATTCTGCATACACACTAGATTATACGACAAACATTCTACTCATACACTTTGCACATACATGACACTTTTCTCTCTCTGTTAAACTAAATTGTTGTTTTGTTAGAGCCAGTGTTGTATAGTGTGTTTTGGGAAAAGAATGAGAGGGGGCTTGGTACAGTAGTAAAAGAGAGAGAGAGAGGGAGGGATCCAGGGACCGACGGAGTTTTGTGGACATAAATCAAAAAGATCCTCAAGATAGTGATATGGGGTTAAAAGGATGTCGATGTTGATTCCCCTCACCCCAGGGACGACATTATAAATAAAATACGACAGTGACGTGCAGTAAATCACACTCAACTAGCGGTAATAAAAGTTTGCTAAGGCCAAATCACAAATAAGATTATCACAGTTTGTCATTGATGACTTACTTACTCTAGGACTTGAGAACTAGCGCTGTCCAAGACTTTACCCTCTCTCTAGTCGTGATCCCGGGGAGAAGCAGCAAGTGGTGGTGCGAGGATGACGCTGTATCACTACAGACTCACAGAGAGTACAGGGATAAAACGTAGAAGGTTAATAAAGCTAAGGACAATATTTTTGTTGTGGCTGGATTTGAAAAATGAAGCTATAACAGAACCTTTGTGTATGAAAGCAAGCCTTTTATATGACCAACGATAAGAAGAAGAAGAAGAAGAAGAAGAAGAAGAAGAAGAAGAAGAAGAAGAAGAAGAAGAAGAAGAAGAACAACAACAACAACAACAACAAACTAACGAACCAACAAAGGAACGAACTTATTTTCAAAGGGTCACATCGGACAAGCAGGCGGCTTTACATTCAGCCCTTCTAGTTACTCATATTTCGCACAGCAGTTATCTATCTTGCCACAGGAATCCAAGAAACTGACACAGTTGCCATCGAAGAACCAGACATACTGAAAGAAGAAATGAGAGAAGCCGTAAGATTATCCCCGCTGAATAAATCACTGGGACAAGATGGAATACCAAATGAAATAAATTACAGTAGCAAGGGAAGTAGGAACAGCATGGTTACATAAGACTATTTAACCATGCTTGAGTAGAACAACAGACACTACGAAACTGGCGAAGCGCCATTATTATCCCAATTCGGAACCACAAAGGCAGTAAAAGAGACTGCACGCAATACAGATGCATTTTCCATGTGAGTCATACTAGGAACATATTCTGCAAAATTCTAGAGAAAAGACAGAAAAGCGTGGGTGGTCATGACTCGCCATTTCACTCGATCGCCAGATTCGCGAATCAGCTCATTGTTCCTGTCTCGACCATGCCATGTGGCCAAGCATCCAGGTATTTACTTGGTCTGTTCCCTTCGATCTTGCCAGTTGTCACTAAGTTCTCCAATCCATTTTTTCTCATAACAGTAGTATGTTAGCTGGTAACTAAGTATATTTTCTGGAGTGTGGTGCTGGATTGACCTAGTAAAATCCTTATATAAAAAGTATAGCTCCTGAGCCGTGACGTCAAAAAGCGACTCCTTCGGGGCAAGGGATATAACTCAGGAATACATAATTTAATGCTTTCTTGCGTTATTACCTCCCCTTTTTGGGTTGAGAATTTTATTTATTTATTTTTTTTTTAAAATGTAATGATTACTGTTAATTATTGTTGTAGTGGGCGGGGCTTAAAAACTAACAGCATGTGATTGAATGTGTATTAGGGTTACAGTGCTCTTCCTCGGTTTCTTTCCCTTTTATTGTTCTCATCTATTTTATCTATATAGGGCCGGGCGTAAGACTATCAACAATACATTGGGGCTGTGTAAGGTTTAGGGGTACAGTGTATCTCCGCGGGAGCGTCTAGGGTGCGGGTGAACGTAGGGTGGGCGCGCCGGGGTGGGGTGCGAAGGGGGCGGCGCATGGGGGGGGGCGAGGGGGGTTCGAACCCACGAGCCGCGCCGAGTGTCATAGGAAAACCGTGATAAGTAAAAGGTAAGTAGGGTTGGTATATGGTATGTAGAGAGTCGTAACGGTTTATTCACTATCATCATACGAGTTACAAATGAAAACCTTAAAAAGGTAAGGATGGCCGATAGTATTGAATGTAGTGAGTATGGATTAGTGAAATTCGTTGTTAAGAGGTGAGAGAATGGAGGAAAGGTTAGATAAGTACTTCTGATCCTTGTTACGGGGTAGACGAGGGGCAGGGTTGCTAGATAAATACTCCGACAGCAATATTAGAACACCCGAGGTTAAGGCTCATAGTAAAAGCTGAAGCATGAACTCATAGTCGGCTGACTTGAAGGTGAGCTCCTGGGTGACTCAGCGCAAGGCGATGTCGGCGGTGAACATGATTGAACGTATTCAGACATGTTTTGGGGAAAACCATGAATGACTCATCGTGACATAACCACGGTATACATGCCCAGACATGTTTTTGGGGGTGGGACTGTAAACACTCTAAATCAACGCATGGTAAGACCACTGTATAACGATACAAACCTCTGACTATACATGTTTTAATGAGAATATCTAGGTGTTTTACTGTATACGTCTAACCGGATTGCACTGGTTGTTGTATAGTTTGACTCAACGTCATTATAAAGGAGCTCAAATGTCGGCTAAGGACACTGTGTTTGCAACAAGGGCTATCGAAAATACCTCACTAAAGAAACAGCTGTGGTAAGTAGAGTGTGATATACAGAGTCGCTCTACGATGTAGTAGTCTCTCAGATCATACCAGCGTAGTACAACGGCGATAAATACTAGCTAGTAGTCGGCAAACTGACGCTCTTACCACGGAAATTAACGCTATACTAGTATACTGTGGTGAATACGGGTTTATACAATAATAATATATGTAGATGACTACTGAAAGCACAGGTGACCTACTAACCACTTTGTGTCAATCTATGTGAGTGTCTGTTTCTCGGTCGTCCTTATGCTGTCTATGATGTAGGGTAAGTGATGGTAGATGATGTGGTGCATTCTAACTATGTAATGTATACATATGAACAAGTGTGTTTTTCACTAAAGTATATCAACCATGTTTTTATGTTTTCCGTTTTCTGTTCACTAAAAGTATCCTGATTCTGGTTCGACAGATTTGAACATAAGAGAAGACACATCAACCACGCAGTGTTGGAGCAACGCAATTCTGTCACTCACAGAGGTATGTGTAGTAGGGGGATCAAGTCATCTACTTGTCTCTCCTATCTCCACTAAGTGTATTGAACAGTGTAAGACAAGGATCTATGGTCACTAATTACGTAGCCAGCCACAAGGACGTCATCTTTCTGCGCACTAACTTATGTATATGAAACAGGATGTATCATGTATTCAACTATTCAATATTTATGGATCATATATCCGCTCATTAAAGTACACTGGTTCTCCAGAGTGAAAAGGTGCTGACACAAACTGAGCTGTCTGAGTGAAAAACTTGCAGCCACAGGACAACTTAGAGTCATTCTCTGTGGTCACTAATGTATCAATGTAAATCACTAAGATACACGGTCTAAAAATAATGTGTCTCTTCACATTGTGCCAAGGCTACATAAAAATCAAATATGTGGTGTCAAATTCATGTAAAGCTTACAATATGATATCCCGTGTGTAAAAAACAAAAATCTTTATCGTTTCACCAGAGTGAAAATTTGCTGACATAACCAGGAAAAAAGCTACCTTACAGAGGTACATACAAGAAAAAAGAAATCTCTGACAGTCTACCACAAATTATTGGTCTGCATTCACCATTGTTTTTCACTAAAGGAGCAACACTAAATATTTCACTCCTAGGTATTAGGGGGCATAGTCACCTTTGCTCATTAGTATAGTACACCTTGATATGCCATATAAATAACACAAAGAACAGCATTACGAAACAAGCCGCTGCTAGCACAAGAGGAAAAGCATATAGTCATGGAGAAGACCCATTGTATGGACGGGATCAACAGAAACAAATAAATATTTTACTACAAGGGACAGCAAAAGATCAAAATATTCCTTTTAATATGTCTTAAAAGTTATGTGATATGAAATAATTTCTGTAGATATACTATAGTCATGATTGTCTTATGGTTGTGAAAAAATGTAAAATATAATGATTTTACCCTTCTTCACAGCTATTTGGCGACCAGTGCTTACAACGACTTGCGAAAACGTGAAAAAAACTACAGGAAGCTACACAAAACATATTGTGGTTGATCATTATACCTTAGTCATTACAGCGTCACGAGATTATTGCGCTGTCACTGAATCGTTATCTAATACCACAAGCGATAACTGTGTTGGATAATATTGTCGTAGTATCACAACTAACACATCAGCTACTGGAACCAACTTATTGCTTTATCACCGTATCATCAAATACTACTACATTTTTTCTATCATGATGGCCACCAGTCAGAAAAATAGCTATCTATGTCACACCTGTGGTAAAAGCTTTACAAAAAACCGCAATCTTACACGTCACATTAACACCGCACACAAAACCACAACTCATACATGCCACCTCTGTGGCAATCTATACAACAGAAAAGACAACCTAAAATACCATATAAAAACACATCACCAGACTTCATCAACAACAACACCCGCAGCAAGCACGGACACTACCCCATCAACAGCAAACACGAACAATACACTCTCAACAACAAACACGGATACTACACCCGCATCATGCAAAAGAAAAGCATCAGAAGACACACAACCATCAAAAAACCATAAACACGATAACGAGCAAGTGGTAGCAGAGGAACCCGACATAGAGATAGATGAGGAAGTAGAGATAGATGAGGAACTAAAGACCTTAGACAAACTCCCCGACGACGACGACATCCAACAGACATATAGAGACAACTGGGCAGCCCTTAGGACACATCAGAACATCAACAAACATATATCGACCTACAACTTTTTTCACCGACCAGACGCAGTACAACCAATAGACTGGCCCGAGACATTAAAACCAGTATTTAGTAGCCAGACATGTCGCTTTAAGATAAATTATAGCCATCACATGATTTTAAGACATAAGGAAACGAATGAACTTAGATTTTACCATTCATCATCAAACAACGCCTGTGAACTCGACGTACCCTTTTTAGTAAACAACGAGCAAGAATTTGATGACTTTACAGCCATAGTCCAGGATAGTGACATGTTCAATAACGCCCTACACAACAGACCCGACACTAAGTACCTGGTAGAGACAATACCCGCGACTAGTTTCTATGTATATCACATCACTGAACATCCGATAGGTAGCTGAAGCATTTCGTATAATGACATTATGTTTTGATATTTTTTTCTTGTTAAAAAAGTACTGTAAATAAACAGGTATAAACTATAACAGTGTGTTGTTTGTTGATTTCCTTTCGTGTTGACGGTGTATATAGTTGCCATGTGGTGAGAAAATGTTACATATTGAGGACAAAGTCAAGAAATATGTCAATAACACTAAGAAAAAGAGTAACCAAAATATAAAAAAGGCTGACCAAATTCAGAAATATCTCGACAAAACTCATGAAAAGTAGGAAAATTGTTAGTCAAATGTGAAAAATATGGTTCAAGTAGGAAATCATGTTAGCCAAAGGTGAAAACTATTGACCAAGTAAAGAAACTTCTCAGCCAAACTCATAAAAAGTAGCACAAATTTGATAGCCCAAGGGGAAAATGGTGGCCGTATACAGAAATATCTCGACCAAACTTACAAAAAGTAGGAAAATATGTCGACTAAAGTAGGAACATTTGTTAGCCAAAGATGAAAAATATTGGTCAAGTAAAGAAATATCGCATCCAAACTTTTAAAATGTAGGAAACTTTATTAACCAAATGTGAAAAATATTGTCCAAGTAAAGACATGTTTCAACTAATCTTATAAATATGTCGTCCAAACTTATAAACATTAGGAAAATGTGTTAACCTAATGGGAAAAATATTGGCCAAGTGAAGAAATATCTCAACCATACTTATGAAAAGGAGAAAAATGTGTTATCCAAAAGGGAAAAATATTGTCCAAGTAAAGAAATGTTTCAACTAGTCTTATAAATATGTCGTCTAAACTCATGAAAAGGAGAAAAATGTGTTATCCAAAAGGGAAAAATATTGACCAAGTGAAGAAATATCTCAACCATACTTATGAAAAGGAGAAAAATGTGTTATCCAAAAGGGAAAAATATTGTCCAAGTAAAGACATGTTTCAACTAGTCTTATAAATATGTCGTCTAAACTCATGAAAAGGAGAAAAATGTGTTAATCCTAAATGAGAAAAATATCGCCCAAGTGAAGAAAATAGTTACACCAATACTTATAAAACTTAGGAAAAATGTGTTAACCTAATGAGAAAAATATCGCCCAATTGAAGAAAAAGTTACACAAAACTTATAAAACTTAGGAAAATGTGTTAACCTAATGAGAAAAATATTGCCCAAGTGAAGAAAAATTTACACAAAACTTATAAAACTTAGGAAAATCTGTTAACCTAATGAGAAAAATATTGCCCAAGTGAAGAAAAATTTACACAAAACGTATAAAACTTAGGAAAATGTGTTAACCTAATGAGAAAAATATTGCCCAAATGAAGAAAAATTTTACACAAATCTTATAAAACTTAGGAAAATGTGTTAACCTAATGAGAAAAATATTGCCCAAGTGAAGAAAAAATTTACACAAAACTTATAAAACTTAGGAAAATGTGTTAACCTAATGAGAAAATATTGCCCAAGTGAAGAAAACATTTACACCAAACTTATGAAAAGTATGAAAATTTGTTAACCAAAGGGGAAAAAATATGGGCTAAACTATGAAGTATGTTGACCGAAGTAAGAAAATGTGTTAACCAAATGGGGAAAAATGTTGGCCAAAACATGAAACATCTTAACCAAACTTATAAATATCTCGTGTAAACTTTTAAATAAGTAGGAAAAAAAATATTGCGTCTGTAGTTATGTCAAAAGTATCTTGAACTTTTATCTGAACAGACATTTCACAACACATAATCATCAACGTCAACACTTTCCCTCTTTTACGTTACCGAAAGTTTCAACTTACCATTCCAGAGTAGCTGCTAAAGACGCACTTATACATGCTAATCACCCATCTGGCCACACTCTTGGTTGTTGTCTTCTAACATAAAATATCTCTGTCTTTCGTAGATGTCTTCACAACTTTTCCATGTCACAGCCCCAAGAACTGCAAACCTCCATTGTACATGAGCTCCAATAAAACAGTCATAACAACATTTATGGTAATGCAATCTGTGGCTCCACCTGGGATAGTTTCAATATCATCTGAGTATTCGTCAGCAAAGAGCTATTACCCATGGCTGACATCTTCAACTTTCTATACCACAATGACACTAACCTTCCATTGTTCCATCTTTCAACAATACAAAGAGTGTTCTCGAAGTCTAGCTAACATAACATTGCTTACTTTGTCCACCTCTATCACACTTTGTCATTTCACAGCTGCAATAGCGGCAAGTCTGCAACCAACCAACAGTGTCTGTTATGAAGTCGACCTTTCTTAAAGCCACGTCTGCCTTACTGAACCCTTGAATACCCTCTACCACATCGTCTAACCGACTTTCAACATTTCATACCAAATAACATTAACATTCTCTTTGATTACAGAACAACTGATTTTCTGCTGACTAAGCAGATTTTCCAACCCCGTGGAGATAAATCATATGCCCCTAACCTACTAGGCGCTATTCTAGACAACGAATATGGTCATCGACCAGCACCCCTAGGCAGAACTTGAAAAAACAACAGAGCTTGGGTTATTGAGACGAATGAGTTGCATTCCTTGGACTACCAGAAAGACATCAAACACAACAAACTCTTTCTTACTAACCCTAACCCTAAGTATACATCAACTAACCCTAACCCTAACCCTAACCCTAACTATACAACAAACTCTTTCTTAAGAGACATAGATACAAACCAAAGTTAGAAATGAAAAAGCTAAATTTATGTGATTACATTTTAATTAAAATTTAAAACTAATAAATCGCACTTTTATTGCGCAAGATGTAAGTTTGATATATGTCCTATACCTAACTTATACCTATACTTACCCTATATCTGTATATTAAGTGAAGCACGCAATAAAAGTGCGATTTATTAGTTTTAAATTTTAATTAAAATGTAATCACATAAATTTAGCTTTTTCATTTCTAACTTTGGTTTGTATCTATGTCTCTTAAGAAAGAGTTTGTTGTATAGTTAGGGTTAGGGTTAGGGTTAGGGTTAGTTGATGTATACTTAGGGTTAGGGTTAGTAAGAAAGAGTTTGTTGTGTTTGATGTCTTTCTGGTAGTCCAAGGAATGCAACTCATTCGTCTCAATAACCCAAGCTCTGTTGTTTTTTCAAGTTCTGCCTAGGGGTGCTGGTCGATGACCATATTCGTTGTCTAGAATAGCGCCTAGTAGGTTAGGGGCATATGATTTATCTCCACGGGGTTGGAAAATCTGCTTAGTCAGCAGAAAATCAGTTGTTCTGTAATCAAAGAGAATGTTAATGTTATTTGGTATGAAATGTTGAAAGTCGGTTAGACGATGTGGTAGAGGGTATTCAAGGGTTCAGTAAGGCAGACGTGGCTTTAAGAAAGGTCGACTTCATAACAGACACTGTTGGTTGGTTGCAGACTTGCCGCTATTGCAGCTGTGAAATGACAAAGTGTGATAGAGGTGGACAAAGTAAGCAATGTTATGTTAGCTAGACTTCGAGAACACTCTTTGTATTGTTGAAAGATGGACCAATGGAATGTTAGTGTAGCAGACATTGTGGTATAGAAAGTTGAAGATATCAGCCATGGGAAGTGGATCTTTGCTGACGAATACTCAGATGATATTGAAACTATCCCAGGTGGAGCCACAGATTGCCCTAAATGTTGTTATGACTGTTTCATTAGAGCTCATGTGAAACGAAGGTTTGGCGTTGTTAGTGGTGCTACATAGAAAAGTTGTGAAGCTATCTATGAAAGACAGAGACACTTTGCGTTAGAAAAGAAAAAAAAAAACCAAGAGTGTGAAGAGCTGGGTGATTAGTATGCATAAGTGCTTCTTTAGTGGATACTCTGGACTGATAAGTTGAAACTTTCGGTAATGTAAAAGAGGGAAAGTGTTGACGTTGATGATTATGTCTTGTGAAATGTCTGTTCAGATAAAAGTTCAAGACACGTTTGACATAACTACAGAAGCAATATTTGTTCCTACTTTTTTTTTTTATAAGTTTACATGAGCTATTTATAAGCTTGGTCGAGATGTTTCATGTTTTGACCAACATTTTTCCCCCTTTGGTTAACACACTTTCTTAGTTCGGTCAACATATTTCATAGTTTAGCCCATATATTTTTCCCTTTTGGTTAACAAATTTTCTTACTTTTCAGAAGTTTGGTGTACGTTTTTCTTTACTTGGTCAATATTTTTCTCATTAGGTTAACACATTTTCCTAAGTTTTATAAGTTTTGTGTAACTTTTTTCTTCAATTGGGCGATATTTTTCTCATTAGGTTAACACATTTTCCTAAGTTTTATAAGTTTTGTGTAACTTTTTTCTTCACTTGGGCGATATTTTCTCATTAGGTTAACACGTTTTCCTCCTTTTCATAAGTATGGTTGAGATATTTCTCCACTTGGCCAATATTTTTCCCATTTGGTTAACAAATTTTCTTACTTTTCAGAAGTTTGGTGTATGTTTTTCTTTACTTGGTCAATATTTTTCTCATTAGGTTAACACATTTTCCTAAGTTTTATAAGTTTTGTGTAACTTTTTCTTCAATTGGGCGATATTTTTCTCATTAGGTTAACACATTTTCCTAAGTTTTATAAGTTTTGTGTAACTTTTTTCTTCAATTGGGCGATATTTTTCTCATTAGGTTAACACATTTTTCTCCTTTTCATGAGTTTAGACGACATATTTATAAGACTAGTTGAAACATGTCTTTACTTGGACAATATTTTTCCCTTTTGGATAACACATTTTTCTCCTTTTCATAAGTATGGTTGAGATATTTCTTCACTTGGTCAATATTTTTCCCTTTTGGATAACACATTTTTCTCCTTTTCATGAGTTTAGACGACATATTTATAAGACTAGTTGAAACATTTCTTTACTTTGGACAATATTTTTCCCTTTTGGATAACACATTTTTCTCCTTTTCATAAGTATGGTTGAGATATTTCTTCACTTGGCCAATATTTTTCCCATTAGGTTAACACATTTTCCTAATGTTTATAAGTTTGGACGACATATTTATAAGATTAGTTGAAACATGTCTTTACTTGGACAATATTTTTCACATTTGGTTAATAAAGTTTCCTACATTTTAAAAGTTTGGATGCGATATTTCTTTACTTGACCAATATTTTTCATCTTTGGCTAACAAATGTTCCTACTTTAGTCGACATATTTTCCTACTTTTTGTAAGTTTGGTCGAGATATTTCTGTATACGGCCACCATTTTCCCCTTGGGCTATCAAATTTGTGCTACTTTTTATGAGTTTGGCTGAGAAGTTTCTTTACTTGGTCAATAGTTTTCACCTTTGGCTAACATGATTTCCTACTTGAACCATATTTTTCACATTTGACTAACAATTTTCCTACTTTTCATGAGTTTTGTCGAGATATTTCTGAATTTGGTCAGCCTTTTTTATATTTTGGTTACTCTTTTTCTTAGTGTTATTGACATATTTCTTGACTTTGTCCTCAATATGTAACATTTTCTCACCACATGGCAACTATATACACCGTCAACACGAAAGGAAATCAACAAACAACACACTGTTATAGTTTATACCTGTTTATTTACAGTACTTTTTTAACAAGAAAAAAATATCAAAACATAATGTCATTATACGAAATGCTTCAGCTACCTATCGGATGTTCAGTGATGTGATATACATAGAAACTAGTCGCGGGTATTGTCTCTACCAGGTACTTAGTGTCGGGTCTGTTGTGTAGGGCGTTATTGAACATGTCACTATCCTGGACTATGGCTGTAAAGTCATCAAATTCTTGCTCGTTGTTTACTAAAAAGGGTACGTCGAGTTCACAGGCGTTGTTTGATGATGAATGGTAAAATCTAAGTTCATTCGTTTCCTTATGTCTTAAAATCATGTGATGGCTATAATTTATCTTAAAGCGACATGTCTGGCTACTAAATACTGGTTTTAATGTCTCGGGCCAGTCTATTGGTTGTACTGCGTCTGGTCGGTGAAAAAAGTTGTAGGTCGATATATGTTTGTTGATGTTCTGATGTGTCCTAAGGGCTGCCCAGTTGTCTCTATATGTCTGTTGGATGTCGTCGTCGTCGGGGAGTTTGTCTAAGGTCTTTAGTTCCTCATCTATCTCTACTTCCTCATCTATCTCTATGTCGGGTTCCTCTGCTACCACTTGCTCGTTATCGTGTTTATGGTTTTTTGATGGTTGTGTGTCTGCTGATGCTTTTCTTTTGCATGATGCGGGTGTAGTATCCGTGTTTGTTGTTGAGAGTGTATTGTTCGTGTTTGCTGTTGATGGGGTAGTGTCCGTGCTTGCTGCGGGTGTTGTTGTTGATGAAGTCTGGTGATGTGTTTTTATATGGTATTTTAGGTTGTCTTTTCTGTTGTATAGATTGCCACAGAGGTGGCATGTATGAGTTGTGGTTTTGTGTGCGGTGTTAATGTGACGTGTAAGATTGCGGTTTTTTGTAAAGCTTTTACCACAGGTGTGACATAGATAGCTATTTTTCTGACTGGTGGCCATCATGATAGAAAAAATGTAGTAGTATTTGATGATACGGTGATAAAGCAATAAGTTGGTTCCAGTAGCTGATGTGTTAGTTGTGATACTACGACAATATTATCCAACACAGTTATCGCTTGTGGTATTAGATAACGATTCAGTGACAGCGCAATAATCTCGTGACGCTGTAATGACTAAGGTATAATGATCAACCACAATATGTTTTGTGTAGCTTCCTGTAGTTTTTTTCACGTTTTCGCAAGTCGTTGTAAGCACTGGTCGCCAAATAGCTGTGAAGAAGGGTAAAATCATTATATTTTACATTTTTTCACAACCATAAGACAATCATGACTATAGTATATCTACAGAAATTATTTCATATCACATAACTTTTAAGACATATTAAAAGGAATATTTTGATCTTTTGCTGTCCCTTGTAGTAAAATATTTATTTGTTTCTGTTGATCCCGTCCATACAATGGGTCTTCTCCATGACTATATGCTTTTCCTCTTGTGCTAGCAGCGGCTTGTTTCGTAATGCTGTTCTTTGTGTTATTTATATGGCATATCAAGGTGTACTATACTAATGAGCAAAGGTGACTATGCCCCCTAATACCTAGGAGTGAAATATTTAGTGTTGCTCCTTTAGTGAAAAACAATGGTGAATGCAGACCAATAATTTGTGGTAGACTGTCAGAGATTTCTTTTTTCTTGTATGTACCTCTGTAAGGTAGCTTTTTTCCTGGTTATGTCAGCAAATTTTCACTCTGGTGAAACGATAAAGATTTTTGTTTTTTACACACGGGATATCATATTGTAAGCTTTACATGAATTTGACACCACATATTTGATTTTTATGTAGCCTTGGCACAATGTGAAGAGACACATTATTTTTAGACCGTGTATCTTAGTGATTTACATTGATACATTAGTGACCACAGAGAATGACTCTAAGTTGTCCTGTGGCTGCAAGTTTTTCACTCAGACAGCTCAGTTTGTGTCAGCACCTTTTCACTCTGGAGAACCAGTGTACTTTAATGAGCGGATATATGATCCATAAATATTGAATAGTTGAATACATGATACATCCTGTTTCATATACATAAGTTAGTGCGCAGAAAGATGACGTCCTTGTGGCTGGCTACGTAATTAGTGACCATAGATCCTTGTCTTACACTGTTCAATACACTTAGTGGAGATAGGAGAGACAAGTAGATGACTTGATCCCCCTACTACACATACCTCTGTGAGTGACAGAATTGCGTTGCTCCAACACTGCGTGGTTGATGTGTCTTCTCTTATGTTCAAATCTGTCGAACCAGAATCAGGATACTTTTAGTGAACAGAAAACGGAAAACATAAAAACATGGTTGATATACTTTAGTGAAAAACACACTTGTTCATATGTATACATTACATAGTTAGAATGCACCACATCATCTACCATCACTTACCCTACATCATAGACAGCATAAGGACGACCGAGAAACAGACACTCACATAGATTGACACAAAGTGGTTAGTAGGTCACCTGTGCTTTCAGTAGTCATCTACATATATTATTATTGTATAAACCCGTATTCACCACAGTATACTAGTATAGCGTTAATTTCCGTGGTAAGAGCGTCAGTTTGCCGACTACTAGCTAGTATTTATCGCCGTTGTACTACGCTGGTATGATCTGAGAGACTACTACATCGTAGAGCGACTCTGTATATCACACTCTACTTACCACAGCTGTTTCTTTAGTGAGGTATTTTCGATAGCCCTTGTTGCAAACACAGTGTCCTTAGCCGACATTTGAGCTCCTTTATAATGACGTTGAGTCAAACTATACAACAACCAGTGCAATCCGGTTAGACGTATACAGTAAAACACCTAGATATTCTCATTAAAACATGTATAGTCAGAGGTTTGTATCGTTATACAGTGGTCTTACCATGCGTTGATTTAGAGTGTTTACAGTCCCACCCCCAAAAACATGTCTGGGCATGTATACCGTGGTTATGTCACGATGAGTCATTCATGGTTTTCCCCAAAACATGTCTGAATACGTTCAATCATGTTCACCGCCGACATCGCCTTGCGCTGAGTCACCCAGGAGCTCACCTTCAAGTCAGCCGACTATGAGTTCATGCTTCAGCTTTTACTATGAGCCTTAACCTCGGGTGTTCTAATATTGCTGTCGGAGTATTTATCTAGCAACCCTGCCCCTCGTCTACCCCGTAACAAGGATCAGAAGTACTTATCTAACCTTTCCTCCATTCTCTCACCTCTTAACAACGAATTTCACTAATCCATACTCACTACATTCAATACTATCGGCCATCCTTACCTTTTTAAGGTTTTCATTTGTAACTCGTATGATGATAGTGAATAAACCGTTACGACTCTCTACATACCATATACCAACCCTACTTACCTTTTACTTATCACGGTTTTCCTATGACACTCGGCGCGGCTCGTGGGTTCGAACCCCCCTCGCCCCACCCCATGCGCCGCCCCCTTCGCACCCCACCCCGGCGCGCCCACCCTACGTTCACCCGCACCCTAGACGCTCCCGCGGAGATACACTGTACCCCTAAACCTTACACAGCCCCAATGTATTGTTGATAGTCTTACGCCCGGCCCTATATAGATAAAATAGATGAGAACAATAAAAGGGAAAGAAACCGAGGAAGAGCACTGTAACCCTAATACACATTCAATCACATGCTGTTAGTTTTTAAGCCCCGCCCACTACAACAATAATTAACAGTAATCATTACATTTAAAAAAATAAATAAATAAATAAAATTCTCAACCCAAAAAGGGGAGGTAATAACGCAAGAAAGCATTAAATTATGTATTCCTGAGTTATATCCCTTGCCCCGAAGGAGTCGCTTTTTGACGTCACGGCTCAGGAGCTATACTTTTTATATAAGGATTTTACTAGGTCAATCCAGCACCACACTCCAGAAAATATACTTAGTTACCAGCTAACATACTACTCATAACATGTCCAACCAATTTTGACTATCTGCATCTAATTTCTCTAATCAATTTATGATTTTCATTTGTCTCCTGTAGTCGGAAGTGTTCAAATGAAGCCACGGAAGGCAGGTGGTGGATGAAATTATGAGGGCAGCCAACAGATAGTTGTTGGTTATGGTCTCAAGTTTCGCGACGGTAGGCAGAAGATCTCTTTCACAAGACAAAGGCTACGGTCACTGCCAAGAAGGAAAACAACGGCAAACTGCCTTCTTTAAAAGTGCCTAGTTCATTATGATTTGCTTAAAGACAGAGCATCGCAAGACAAGGACAGAGACATTAAAATTAGCAACATGGAATGTTAGGACGTTAAACGACGACGAAAAATTAGAAACATCAAACAAGAAATGGAAAGAGAGAAAATTAATATTTTAGGGATGTGCGAAACGAGATGGACAGGAGCAGGCATCAAGATAGATGAAGATTTTAAGATTATTTATTCTGGAGGAGAAAATCGACAAAGGGGGGTAGCAATTATTTTGGACCGGCAAACATCAAAATCTGTTCAAGGATATTGGGCAGTGTCTGACAGAGTTCTACTAGTTAAGTTAAGCGGCAGACCTTTTGGAATAAAAGTTATTCAAGTATACGCCTCAAAAGAAGAATCCAGTTAAAATAGTGTAGAAGAATTGTATAATGACATAGAGTCTGCTTTAAAGAAATGTTAAAATTCAGAAATAAACATTATAATATGGGATTTCAATGCAAAAGTAGGAAATCAACTTGATAGATACACAGTAGGAAACTATGGTTTAGGAGAGAGCAATGAAAGAGGATACAGACTTGTAGAGTGGGAATAAGAGCAGGAAATGATTGTAGGAAACACCTGGTTTAAACAACAGCCTAGAAGATTACGGACATGGAGGAGTCCTGATAACAGGATTAGAAACCAGATTGATTATATTTTGATTAGCAGAAGATTTAGAAATGCGCTAACATTAACAAAAACAGTTCACAGTGCTGATTGTTATAGTGACCACAGATTAATTACAGGAACATTGAGGATAAAGTTAAAGTATATTATTATCAAATGACTAATCAATAGACAAGATCGAAAATAGATGCAATAAGACAATGCAACTCATTGGACAAATGACACCAATACTAAAGAACAAACATGCACCAGTAATTACTAAGAAAGCACTCTACAATACAATCTTCCTCCCAACTCTATGCTACCAATGCCAAACCTGGACAATGAGAGAACAAGTGAAAATAAAAATCACAACAGAAATGAGATTCCTGAGAAGAATAGTCAATGTACCAAGAAGAGAGAAAATCAGAAATGAAGAGATCAGAGCTAAAGTTTGGGTTATAGCAGCGCCAGATTTCGTCAGAAATCAATAAATCAATCATGTGCCATGCCGAAAAACGTGGGCGGTCATGACTCGCCATTTCACTCGATCACCAGAGTCGTGAATCGGCTCAGTGTTCCTGTCTCGTCCATGCCATGTGGCCAAGCCATCTAGGTATTTTCCTCTCGGTCTTCCTCTTGGTTTATTTGCTTCGATCTTGGCAGTTGTCACTAAGTTCTCCAATCCATTTCTACTGATATTTTTATTCTTATTTTAATGTTGCGTATCCCTTACGGGACGTTGCACTCAACACCAGAATTTTTCAGCTGCTTTTGATGTACTAGGCAAGTGTTACGTTCAGTAGTTTGCCATTGCTTTCTGAACGACCGGCTCCCATACCAGCACGTTATAACACAACGCGACACGGTCTGCTGCACAAATCGGTCGCAGCTGAGCTTCGAACGCCTGGTACCCGGCTCGCGAACCGCGTTCGCAATCCTTTAGCCACGAAGCCGGATTAAGTCTTCTCATAACATGTCCAAAAATGTTTGACTGTCTACGTCTAATTTCTCAAATCAGTTTACGAGTTTCATTTGTCTCCTGTAGAACTTGGTCATTAGTTTTTCTATCTGTCCATGGTATTCTTTGCATTTTCCTCAACAACCACATTTCTGCAGCCATCAGATGTTTTTCAGCTTGACTGCACATTGTCCAAGTTTCACATCCATACAAAAGAACAGGCTCTATGTATCCCCTTAACACTCTTTTTCTCGTTTCAATTGACATAATTTTATTGGTCAGAATGTTTTACATCTTGCTAAAGGCTACTTTCGCCATGGCGATCCTTGTTCTAATCTCTTCAAGGGCATCTCCCATCAGATGTTACGACTGTTCCGAGATAATTGTATCGATTCACTTGTTGAAGAATATTCCCAGAAAACAGCAAGTTAAATTGTTAGACCATATAACCAGATTACCAACTAACAGTATACCACAACAAGCAATGATGTACAGACCAAGCGAAAACAGAGGAAGAGTCCAGGCACGTAAACGATGGACAGAGGAAATTACAAAATCGACGGGAATCTCGATACATGAAGCTCATAAACGGTCACTCTTCCGTTGTTTATGCGTCACCTCGATACCGCAAGGTACAAAAGGAACCTGATGAGATGAGATGAGATGAGATGAAGAGCAATCTATTATGAATATTGTATTTACACAATAAAACATTTTAAAATAAATGCTGTAAACGTACACCAAACGAAGAAGAAGGGGAAGTAGGAGGAGGAGGAGAAAAAAAGGAAGAAGAAGAAGTTCACATAATTATAACAGTGCATAAACACATAGAATAATAATAATAATAAAAAACATAAACGCAATCATATGTGCGTAAGTACCATATGAAGTATTTTCAAAACAGATCTTTAATTCCAAGTGTCTTCAACCTTTTTCATAAATCCTAATACCCACTGGCACCACAACAGTTTGGTGCCATGCGTAGTTTGAGAACCACTGGCACAGACAAAAGGCCAAGCGATTAGCGTGCCAATGTCAGAACTGCATTTTACCAACAAGTAAATATGTTCCGAGGATTGTGGGACCTGCCAGCAGGCTCACGTCGGTGATCGTTTGACGGAGAATTTCAGCTATTTTGCCCTACTCCTCAGTATCACATGTTTGATTAATGGGGTTGCAGAAAACAATGTACGCCTGACGAAAGTATGACTTCGTGTAATTGCTGCCATCAGATTATTGGATGTAATAACGACTACAGTTGCGCTTAAACTTCCAGTGCGCTAAGGGGGCTGCGTGATCTCGAGGTATGGTGTCCGCCTCGAGTGCTGGAGGTCCAGGGTTCAAACCCCGGTGATGCCGGGATTTTTTCTTGTGGACTTCTAGTAATAAATTTCCTCTGGTCTCTGGGTAGTGAGATCTGACGCCCTTGTGTATTGTTGCGCACGTAAAAAATCCCTTGGCAGTTGGAAATCGAAAAAAAGTAGCCAAACGGAGCTGCCTGGGAAAAATTTGGAGTTCAAAATCTACCCAAAGTATTTCAGGATCCTCGCCGGTGCTACGGAGTTCGTGCACTGAGCTGAGTTTCTCCAGACTCAGGTTTGAGTCTGGAGGAGAACGGAGTACTTATGGGTTGCACCCGTGTGCCGTGATGTTGATCCATCGACTAAACTAAACTAAACTAAACTTCCAGTGCGCTACTGGCGGGGTTTGTGGGTTCGATCCACACCCAGGTCAGTAAGGTGGACTTTGTGTTGCGTATCCCTTACGAGACGTTGCAGTCAACACCAGCATTTTCAGCTGCTGTTGATGTACTAGGCAAGTGTTACGTTCAGTAGTTTGCCATTGCTTTCTGAACGACCGGCCCCTATACCTTTTTCGAAAAAACCAGCATCGCCGTGTTTCGAACCCGGGTATACGGGCTCACAAACCGCGTTCGTAAGCCCTTACTTAATGGCTAGTAAATCAACCTGGAGTTGGGGTTGATTGCACAGTCCTGCAAAGGACATGCAATATTTCAAATAATGACTACCTGCATAATGGGGGGTAGCCGTCTGTGGCTCGGTGGTATTGGAACATAGTTTCACAATTCCGAAATACCAAGTCAGCCACAGGCCATTTGAAAATAGACAGCTTGACGTTGATTTTCACAGCGCTTTGGGCGCCGAGCACCAAGAAAGTAATGACACACTACTGAACGTAGAATTGGGTAAGAGGTTACACACATGGGATTGACTGCGATGCCATGTTATGAACATAAAACTAACTTAACTTGGTGAGGGACATTATAAACAAAAGCCGTGTACGCGAGATAGGACAGTTCAGAAGAGAATACGTGATAACACAGCTTTTATAGGGCTGAGATGTGCTAGGACCATCACTTGTTATAGATCTGAATGCATGGAGTAATTGGTGGCCGATCTTTTCCTCACTTTAGCGGACGACGAACTCGTTGTCGAACCCTCGTCCTCAATACATTATTACCGCAGCATCCAAGCGACTTTACTAACACGCCAGGTAATTAATTGATGGAAATGTAGCATATGTATTCAACATAACCCTGTAATCTCTGATGTCACTTTTATTGGACATGGTGTTTTTTCTTAAGTGCATTATGTCGAGTTTCAAAAGTTTAACTAAACCCAGTATCCAGTACCCAGTATATAAATCCAGTATCAAATTTGTCGAGTCTCAAAGCCAAATTATAAAGTCTCCAAGTCTTACGTAAAATTTAAAGTCAATAGGTAATTTTCAAAAGATTCAAATGACTAAGTTTTACGTCAAATGTTAAGTCATTAACAAAGTTGCAAGTCATGTTTCATATATCTTCAGGACCTCGACGAGGTGTCAATTCTTTGAGTAGGTAATCAAGTCGAATGTAATGGTGCTGAGTAGACGCAAGTCGAGTTTAACGTTGCTTGGCAACGCTGAAATTGAATTGAAAGTTGCCAGTTGAATTTAAAGTTGCTAGTTGAATTTTAACCGTCTAACATAACGAAGATAAAGGTTCCTCGGTGTTTGAAAATCGTTTTTAAGAAGTCCGCAATTTGCTCTGTCCTGACTAATAAATAAACACACTTTCCATAATATGTGATTTTTATCATATCTATATCTTACATAGACTTTAATGACAAAGAGACACTGTTACATTGATATTCCAAGAATACGTGTGTGCATTAAGCTACATTTCTTAAAGTGCACCTTTATGTAATTATGACAATCGGGGGGGGGGGGGGAAGAAGGGAGGTACGGGGTGTCAGACCTTCAGTAAGGACGACTGTCACGCTCTTTTCAGGGCATATTTTCTCCTCCTCCCCCCTTTCCCCACCCCACCCACTGGTACAAGTCTGACATCCAGCTCACGCATGTGGCTCCTAGTAGCTGTCAGCATGCGACAGCGCCCCCACCCCCCCCCCCCCCCCCCCCCGGCAACAGCTGTGAAAGGCTGGCTAAACGAGGCGTGGGTAGTCGATTTTGTGTCAAACCAATCGGTGAACTAGGATATGCCTACCCAGCATGTGAAGACATGACTCGGCAGACTGCGCGGAAGAAATAAGTGTTGATTCAACGGGCAAGACGACGTTTACATGCAAAGCGTTGTGGAACGTAATGAGCACGGCAAGGCACGTAGAGCGCCCTGGTCATCCACTGCACCTGTATTCGTCTCCAGTCGTCTTGACTTGTCTTGCAATTGGACTCAGGCGAGAGAGTGAGGTCGACGAATTGCGCAACTCTTCCTCACTTTAATCCAATTCATGGCGCAAGTCATTCTTCATCCAACTTTATATATCACCTTCAAGCCATGTGGCGATGGGCGAGCGGCGAAGCTGTAGGTGTGGATACGCTGGCAGCCGTAGTCGCAGACCTGCACACAGGCGGGTCAGGCCATATGGTCGTCTTCTACTGACCGGAGCAGCAATGGGATTCGGCGACTGAGCAGCTCTCTATAGGAAAACACTGCTCACCTCCATAGCATTAGGAAGGGGCTAGAAAAAGTGCCATAAACATTGCCTGCTACATCATTACTTAACCAGCTAGCTGCGGTTGGTGGGTACCCTATACTGTGGTCGACATACAAACAAAGTAAACATAGGTAAAGCTAAAAGAGCAAACCATATTCTCTTGACAATCGGAACTTGGAATTTACGCACCCTACTTGATAGAGTCGGCGCGTCGGGCCCAGAGAGACGAACAGCACTGATTGGGAGAGAGCTGGGCAGGTACAACATCGACATTGCAGCCTTGAGCGAGACACGACTTGCAGAAGAAGGCCAAATATGTGAAGTAGGTGCTGGCTACACATTCTTCTGGAGTGGAAGGAAAAACGAGCAAATACGCCAATCCGGTGTGGGATTTGCCATTAAGTCGGTCCTGGTCGTCAGACTAGCTGAATTTCCGAAGGCTATAAATTACAGTCTTATGACCATTAAGTTACCGCTGCGGAAAGGAAAGAAGCATGCAACCATCGCGAGTGTCTACGCACAAACCATGACCAATGAAGATGACGTCAAAAACAAGTTCTATGAGGACCTGCACAGCGTATTAACATCTGTTCCCAAAGGAGACAAACTTATACTCCTTGCGGACTTCAATGCCAGAGTAGGCAAGGATACCACCTCTTGAAGTGGCATTATTGGAAAGTACGGGGTCGGAAATTCTAACAGCAGTGTACTCCTCCTCCTTCAGACCTGTGCCGAACACGATCTCCTGATGGCCAACACAATTTTCAGGCTTCCCACGAGAAATAGGACATCGTGGATGTACCCTCGCTCGAAACACTGGCACCACATTGACTATGTCATCGTCAGGAGGAGTGACAGATAAGGCGTTCGGGTGGCAAAATCCATGTGTGGTCCCGAATGTTCTACAGACCATCGTCTCATTATCTCGAAAATAAACATACACATCAAACCACCACGGCGTCCTCAAGGGATACAAATGCAAAAAAAAAATGTACCCGCCTAAACAGAAAAAAAAAATACAGCCGTCGTTTGAAAATATGCTGGAAGACCGCCTCAAGCCCAATCCTGCAGCTAAACTGGATGCGAAAGCAGAGTGGAGAGCCCTAAAGGACACAGTTTACAACACTGCTATGGAAATCCTGGGTCCAGTCCCTTGAAAGCATAAAAACTGGTTTGATGAAAATTTTCGAAGACATCTTCTCCTCAAGGCATATTTGAATGACCCAAAGTCAACATGAAAAAAAATGCCTTCAATAACTTTCGGAGAGTAGTGCAGCAAAAACTTCGGCACATGCGAGACTCCTGGCTGAGCAACAAAACTGATGAAATTCAAGGCGTTGCTGACAGACATGATATGAAAAACTTCTACGACTCACTGAAAGCGGTCTGTGGTCCTACATCACCAGGCATAGTTCCCCTCCTCAGCGCAGATGGGGGATCATTTATCACGGATAAGAAAGAAATCCTTCAACGCTTGGCAGAGCATTTCAGCAACATCTTAAATGCAACTTACTTCTTCGATGATGAAACCATGCCTTCCTCAAGTTCCCACTAATGATACACTTGGCGACCTGCCAACCATAGTGGAAGTAAACAAAGCCATCCAGAAACTTTCCAGCGGCAAGGCATCTGGTCCTGACTCCATCTCAGCAGAGATGTACAAGGCAGGTGGGCCGGTCCTAATAGAGCAGCTTCACCAAGTCTTTACAAACATATGGGTGCACGAGACCATGCGACAAGATTTCAAGGACGCGTCAATAGTCCACCTTTACAAACATAAAGGAAACCGTGTATACACGCAAGATTGCAAACCTAGAAGCACCAGGGGTTGGAAGGATACTAACATTTGCAGATGATATTCTTGCATACAGGCAGGGGAGTGATAGGGAGCAAACAGCCCAGGAGCCACAGGCTACAGTAGACAAAGTGATTGACAATTGCACTGAAATGGGTGCTGTCATCCACCCGGAAAAGGCAGCTGTATTGTGGTGCTCTCTGGACAACAGGATTGTGAGAACTGATGTCCTAAGCCTCACGATAGATGGTAGAAGCGTCAACAGAGAGAACAAACTGAAGTATCTAGGAATCACATTTGACAGGAGCCTGTCCTTCAAGGACCATGTGGAGTCGGTTGTGACGAGATCTCAAAAGGGACTTAATGCACTTAAAACTATTGCTGCAATGGACATGGAGCAGAGAATTCTTTTCACACTATATCAGCATTTGATTCTTTCAGTGATTGATTATGGACTAGGACTGCTCATTGTCTCAAAGTATCAATTGGTGAAATTAGAGCGCATACAGAACGAAGCTATGCGAGTCATTCTGGGATGCACCAGAGACACCCCAGTCGTGTGTATGCGTTACATCCTTGGTTTGCCGACTGTTGCTGGTAGGCTCAAGGTGATGCAGGCGAAGGCATACCTCAGAGTAGTTGCTGACACAAATCACCCTTTGCATGAGGCGCTGGACGTAGTTAAGGGTCAGCGACTGATAAGAGGGAAATCATGGATGGCTCAGGCGAAGGATGCGATCAGATATGATGATAACCACCGACTTAATGGCAGTGAATAAAAGTTCACTTAATGAAACATGACAGTACAGGAGAGAATAGTAAATATATAGTCTATACACTGCACGTAAACTAATAGGCTAAAATAGATACACATATTATTAGAAATTAAATTTGCCCTGACCTTCTTCCACTCTTAGTCCCTTCATAACAGCTTGATGCCATATAAGACACCGTGCCTTTGTTAGAGCAAGTCCTCCATACAGTGGCCTTTCTTAAAACACGGAAAACAGTACATTCCACAATATTCCATTACAATCAATAACAGATGCAGATTTATAAACGCCTAGATGAAAAAAAACATATGGTCAACATGTGATAATCATCTGCAAATATGATGGATCTCGACTTCCAAAGAAATAGTGCCCGGAAGGATCTCACGTAAAACCGTTCTCTGACGAAATTATATTTGCGTTTCACTGCAGATGATAGGGGTCTCACAAAACACTATTGCAATTAAGCCTGATTTCCTGTTCATATAACCACTCCAATCCTGGTTTCCATTATCAGGAGCTGAACAAAGATGCGATCAATAAAATCGTTGACAAGTCCATCCATTTGCTGCCCAACTATGATCAGCGACGTCGGAATGCAATACCAGCGCACATCCCTGAGATTTGTACGCTGTGGGGAAAAGGTCCCAGACACGAATGTACAGATATGCCAGCTTGCAATACTGACTGTACCTGTGATCTGTATGTGCTTTACGGACCATGAGGCATGGAAAAGGATCCTTAACGTACTCACTCACTCACTCACTCACTCACTCACCCACCCACCCACCCACCCACTCACTCACTCACTCACTCACTCACGCACGCACTCACTCACTCACTCACTCACTCACTCGCTCGCGCGCACGCGCACGCACGCACCCACCCACCCACCCACGCATGCACGCGAAAAACCCACTCACTCACGCAGGCACGCACACACACACACACACACACACACACATAGATCGTCAATGTCAATTTCAGAATCAGGAAAGATACTGTGTATTAAGAGCATTCTGCAACCGAATAGTCTCACAAACTCTACCACTTGCAACTGTAGAGCACCAAAGTTCACACAAAGAACACCCAAAGCACGTGTTCAAGATTGTCCAGAATTTGCCAGACAGAATGGACATCGAACACAGAGCAGAAACCCAACCGCATAAATTGTCAGAACCTGATGAAGATGGCAGGCGAGCAGCTTTGTTCATGGTCCATCCCGGAGAAGGCACGTAGCAAACGTTGATAGAAGTAGAAGAAAATAACAGAAGAAGTATGCCTATTATATTATTCTCAGCAGCATAGTTGCTCTGGCAAATATACACGATAGCATAATGCAATGAGTAACCATGGTGTATGGAGTAACCATAATGTGTGGAGTAGCCATAATGTGTGGAGTAACCATTAATGGCCGGTCTCTCTGGCCGAGGGGTTACAACACTTTCTCTGTAATCCCGTTTATCACGCAGAGTCGCGTAGCGGGAGAAAACTGGGAGCGGTTCGTCCCCCGCTAGTGACTTGCGGGATAACTGAGCCGGCCGCTCAGAAAGCAATGGCAAACTACTGAGCGTAATCTTGCCAAGAGATCAACAGACAGCTGAAAGATGCTGATGTTGTCAGCTAAGTCCTGTAAAAGGATATGCGAAAAAAACACAAAAAAACCATTAATGCATGTAGTGACCATAATGTATGAAATAACTATAGTGTAGGGAGTAACAATAATGTATGAAGAAACTATAATTAGGGAGTAAACCATGAGTTATTGGCACAGAATGAGTTACGAAAACAGACACAACAAACCCCTATAATCACATAACAAGAACATGTGAACTAAGCAGGGCTATACATATTACAGAAAGTTATCAAGACTGTACTAGAAATAACAAAATGAAGTTGTAATACTCTCTGGTGTCTGGCCACGAAGTGTTGAAGGCAGATACGTCATCAGGTGCTGATATTTCATCCAGTAGATTGTGGCGTATTTTGCGTGCTCGATGCTGTTGTTTATTGCCAGCTAAGAAGGAAAGTCTATGATAACGTCACTTGATGTGTGGGAGCTCGCAGCGGCCTGTTATCTTCTGTAAGACATATTTATGCGGCACAGAATTTATCACTTTACTGATTCACGATGAAAAAATACTTGATCACGTGGACCGAGAGCCAATCGATGGTACATACACTTACACCTACTTACACTACTGCCTGCCTGCATACCTGCCTGCCTACCTACTTACATACCCACCTACCTACCTATCTACCTACCTACCTACTTACCTACCTACCTACTTACCCACCCGCCCACCCACCTACATATCTACCTACCTACCTACTTACTTACCTACCTACCTACTTACCTACCTACCTACGTACCTACCTACCTACCTACCTACCCACCCCTATAACTATCTATATATATTGTCTATTATTTTGAGGGGCGTGATGTCAAGAAATAGAAAGTATTATCATCGTGTATGATTCTCCATTTTACGTCCACACTATACAGATTTTAAGGTAAATAGACAATACATATTTTGAACATTACTAACAGTTGGCATTCTACGTTGTCCTGATAGAACATATACATGTAAGAGAGGCGTCTCGAGGTGTATCAGTATATAAGTGGCTCTGTCCATTGCGGCAAGTGGTCGTGTTGGAGTTTCAGAAGGCTAGATAAAGATACAAGTAGAGCACAAAGATGTATATGTAATGACCACATTAAGTAAGACAAATGATAGGCAGAGCACAAAGATGCATATGTAACGGCAACATCAAATGAGAGAAATGACAGGCAGAGCACAAAGATGTATATGTAACGACCCATCCAGTGAGAGAAATGACAGGCAGAGCACAAAAGATGTATATGTAACAACCACATTCAGTGAGAGAAATGACAGGCAGAGCCCAAAGATGTATATGTAACAACCACATCCAGTGAGAGAAATGACAGGCAGAGCACAAAAATGCATATGTAACGAATACATCCAGTGAGAGAAATGACGGGCAGAGCCCAAAGATGTATATGTAACAACCAAATCCAGTGAGAGAAATGACAGAGTCCAAAAATGTATATGAAACGACCACATCAAGTAAGAGCAATGACAGGCAGAGCACAAAGATGTATGTGTAATGACAACATCAAGTAAGAGAAATGAGGGGGAGAGCACAAAGATGTATATATAACGACTACATCCAGTAAGATAAATGACAGACAGAGTATAAAGATGTATATGTAACGACTACATCCAGTAAGAGAAATGGCAGTTAGAGCACACACATGCATTTGTAACGACTACATCCAGAGAGCTAATTGTGGGAGATGGTTTCACTGCAATTCTTCTGTGGTTGTCTAAGACGTCATACATCCACGGGGATTATAATCGTGTCTGATATTGACAAGTTACCTACACCCAGGAATCACGAACAGCCCAAAATTTCTGGGGTTGACTGCTACGTCCGTAAAGGACTAACTAACCTACGTTGATTTATATGTCATGAATAGCTCAGTTATATGAAAATATCATCTCTTCAAGGTCATCGGCACTGCACACATAGTACAATAAATAAAATGTTTGCATATCCTTTTACAGGACATCGCTGTCGACATCAGCATCTTTCAGCTGATTGTTGATTTATTGGCAAGATTACGCTCAGTAGTTTGCCATTGCTTTCTGAGCGACCGGCTCACATACCCGGTAAGTTACCGACGCGGTTAGAATCGCTACCGATTCTCGCCGTCGTTACGTTACTCACGAGAGTATCATGGATTACGGAGAAAGTCGCTAACGCCTAAGCCAGAGAGACCGGCCACATCGTACAATGGTCTGGGATATTGAGAAAGTTGATATATTGGCCTCTATGGTATTCATTCACTTTCCATAATTCACTGCATAGATCTAAACAGGTTACATATAACATTTCAGTACTATCTTTCTGACATTCAATGACTGTGACCTATTGCATTAGATATTTTTCATTTTCTTAAATGCAGCATTTGATTGACAAATTCTGGACTTCATCTCAGTCACAAGTTAAACTGTCCTGCCAAATGAAAACTGAGAAACAGTTCAATTTATATTAATGATTTATTTGACGGAAACAAAAACCAGGACAAACGAGCGTCCCAAAAGCATTTTCCGGGTCAGTGAATTATGCCATAAAGACACCTGAACTGTCCCGAAAAACTGAGACAACCGGTTTGGCAACACTAACGATATCAAGGCTACCGGAACATGGCTAATTAGAAATCACCCTGACAAGGTCAGTTACAACCAGTAAGTTACACCCAGCTATTAGGCTAGCTTAATTTGGGCGTTTTTTTTTTTTTTAGCCTATTGATAAGCGCACACTGACGTATATGTGGTTAAGGTGCGCGGCTTCGTGTTACCATTGTTGCCAGAGTTTACACGGAATAGAGGCCTAATTGGTTTCCGAATTAAAGTTGATTCAATGTTCTTACGTGGTTCGGTTTATGTGGATAATTAATACTATAGGGCAACATTGTGTAACTCTTAAAGGACCCGAGGATTAAGCGAGGGATGCGAACCCCCAAAGTTTTAATTTAATTTTAAAGAGTAAAGATGGATTGCATCTTTGATATTTTAACACTATATTCATATTATGTATGGCATTAACAGAGAGATTTCTTCTTCTTTTCGTTCATCCGGAGTGTTTTTTCAGATGTGATTGCGGTGTGTCTGTTATGCGCCCTTGGGCCGAAACCCGTAGGCCAACACATCGACTTTAGCGTGCTTTTTTGACCAGGTAGCATTCCTGGGAGACTCTCACTGTTGTGGTGCCATCTACAACCATGCTGGCCAAGTTAGAACGGTCAAAGACAACGGTCATCCCTCAAAGGAAGGCAGGGACAGTCCATAGCATTTTCCGCCATCCAAGGTTGCTTCCATAGTTGCAGGGCCGACACATAACGCCCTGGATCTGGGCTCACCGAGGGAAATCGTCACGTCCTGCTCATGGCTGCTTTAGATCCTCACTTCAATATATTGGTCATTTCGTTTGCCCCGGGTCATTCCCGCACAAACCAGACAGGTTTGCAGATGGTATCCACTCAGCGAGTTTTCGGACATGTGCTTGTCGTTGCGCCCGTCAGAGCTATTCCAGGCACGACAGACATTCGGAAAACTACCTAGTCAGAGCTGTTCCGAACAAGAGCGGCATTCGGAAACTAGGTAGTCAGAGCTGTTCCTAGCACGAGAGACATTCGGACGAGACATTTCACTCGGACGTAATTGCGTAGTGTCAATTTTTAGTTTGCCACCCGTAGGACGACACTTCCGACTTCAGCGGGCATTTTTTAATGAGGTTAGCCTTCCTCGTGTTTCGAGATTCTTGTTTCGGCTTCCACACAGCGAGCTTTCGCTTTCGGCTGCCACGTAATGGATTCGCAAGACCGGCGTTCCATTTCGTGTCAACGAGACAATTTTCCACCTTTGACTACACTCACTCCATGAGTGTGGTTACAGACTATCAGACGTCTGCGAGACGTGCGACCGAGGTGTTTTTCCACCTTTTGTACTCGCTCACGAGGTAGGCTACATGTGCTGCCGGCTCAGCACCTTACCTCCGTGCGTCTGTGGGCGAGTAACGGCCAGTCCCCTTTCATCCGGGGATACCTCATATCCCCCAGCTAAGAGAAATCGAACGAATCTGCGCCGAGCATGTAGCGTTCTCAGCACATCATCACAATTTTGATGTAGGTTTGTGTCGGCCAGGCTCTCACTTCCGAGAGTTTGTGGCTTAGAGACGTTCAGCCATACACCTCGGATGGGAGCCTTAGAGGTTATGTCCGAACTGAGATTTAGGGATCGTTTGCCTGATTTTGACTGCTATCCTCAGTCTTACCTGCAGGGCAGCAGGTTGTGTCTCTCTTAGTCTGGTCCCTATCCCACGAGCCGTCCGATATGTAGTTTTCACCCATCGGCAAGCACATGGGGTCGATGGGACACGCAAGCTCCCACACCACGGCAAGGTGGAGACACATCGGGGGAGAGAGAGATTTTAAAAATACATAATCGTGACAAAAAGAAACACAAACTTCAGTAGAATTTAAAGCATCACAAACGCCTGTAAATATCGACGCTTTTCACCTTTACGAATTAAAATTTATTATACTTAAGAATGCCGGTCTCCCTGGTCTAGTGGTTACACGACTTTCTCCCTAATCCCGTATACTCTCGTGAGTAACGTGACATGAGCAAGAATTGGTAGCTGTTCTCTCGGCGTCGGTAACTTATGCGGTATGTGAGCCGGCCGCTCAGAAATCAACGGCAAACTACTGAGAGTAATCTTGCCAAGAGATCAACAAGCAGCTGAAAGATGCTGATATTGACAGCGTAGTTCTGGAAAGGATATGCGGAAAAAAAAACTTAAGAATAAATATAAGCAGGAAAAGGTTAAAAAATGAAGAGAAAAACAAAGTAATCAGATGAACATATGAGTAAGTAGAGGTATAAATACAACCAGATCACATTATAATGGAATTATACAGGCACGCAGACTAATAAATCATAAAATACATACATATGTCAGACATTGAGATAAGTAGACAGACTTGCAGGCAAACAGACTTGCACGCAAGCATACAGACATGCACGCAGACAGGCAGACATACAGGCAGTCTGTGAAGGTGGGATGAATGAATATCATCAGCAGAACTGATCCAGAACACCACAGGGCCGAGATCTGTGAATAGACAAGAATGCATAAGCAGACAGACATTCGCTAGATAGCCAGCCAGAAAGACATAAATTCGCTAGACAGACAGACAGACAGACAGACAGACAGTGGACAGACAGACAAACAGATAAACAGACATCAGCTATACAGACAGACATGCATGCATGCAAGAAGGCAGATAGACAAGCTGAGACAGTGGCATTGATGAATATCATCAGCGGAGTTGATTCATAACACCAAAGGGCCGAGATCTGTGGATAGACAAGAACGCACAGACAGACAGACATCAGCTAGACAAACAGAAAGACATCAGCTAGACAGACGGTCAGACATACAAACAGACAGACCAACAGACAGACAGACAGTTAAACAGACAGACAGGTAAACGGATAAACGTACATCAGCTAGACAGACAGACAGACAGACAGACAGACAGACAGACAGATCTGACACTTTATTCTATAAATCCAAACAGCAAGATAAGCATTTTATCGTTCACGCGTGCCTAGTTTGTGAATAACAAGTATAGGTCATGGATAATATAGCTATTTCTGTTAGGTTTGTTTCGTTTTTGTGTTTCAAACACTGATGCCATTTCAAAAACTGAACTTCAAGCGTGTGAGAGGCTGTGAGAAAGTACATCCATGTTGTGTTTGCTCGTTTGTACCATTACTGTAACAAGTTTGAGATGTGTGACTTGCGGATTTGAGGTCGTATGTGTTGCTTGTAAGATGTGATGTAGAATTTACAGTTGGATGTGTAGCTTGTAACATGTAATGTAGGATTTACAGTTGGATGTGTTGCTTGTAACATGTGTTGTAGGATTTAAGGCTGCATGTGTTGCTTGTAAAATGTGGTGTAGGATTTAAAGTTGGAAGTGTTGTTTGTAGTATGTGTTATAAGATATAAGGTTGGATGTGTTATTTGTAGTATGTGTTATAAGATATAAGGTTGGATGTGTTGTTTGTAGTATGTGTTATAAAATATAAAGTTGGATGTGCTGTTTGTAGTATGCGTTATAAGATGTAAGGTTGGAAGTGTTGTTTGTAGTATGTGTTATAAGATATTAGGTTGGATGTGTTGTTTGTAGTACGTGTTATAAGATATAAGGTTGGATGTGTTATTTGTAGTATGTGTTATAAGATATTAGATTGGATGTGTTGTTTGTAGTATGTGTTATAAGATATAAGGCTGAGTGTGTTGTTTGTAGTATGTGTTATAAAATATAAGGTTGGATGTGCTGTTTGTAGTATGCGTTCTAAGATATAAGGTTGGAAGTGTTGTTTGTAGTATGTGTTATAATATATAAGGTTGGATGTGTTATTTGTAGTATGTGTTATAAGATATAAGGTTGAGTGTGCTGTTTGTAGTATGTGTTGTAAAATATTATGTTGGATGTGTTATTTGTAGTATGTGTTATAAGATATAATGTTGGATGTGTTATTTGTTGTATGTGTTTTAGGATATAACGTTGAGCGTGTTGTTTGTATTAAGTGTTGTTTGTAGTATGTTTTATGAGATATAAGGGTGGATGTATTGTTTGTAGAATGTGTTGTAAGATATAAGGTCGGATGTGTTGTTTGTAATTAGTGTTATAGGATATAAGGTTGGATGGGTTGTTTGTAGTACGTGTTGTTTGTAGTATGTCTTATAAGATATAAGGTTGGATGTGTTGCTTGTAAAATGTGTTGTAGGACGTAAAGTTGAATGTGTTGCTTGGAAAATGTGTTGTAGGATTTAAAGTTGGATGTGTTATGAGAAGTATTTGTTATAAGATATAAGGTTTTATATGTTGTTTGTAGTATGTGTTATAAGATATAAGAATGGATGTGCTATTTGTAGTATGTGTTGTTTGTAGTATGTGTTGTAAGATAAAAGGTTGGATGTGCTTTTTGTAGCATGTGTTATAACAACAACAACAACAAAACTTTATTTTGAAAGGGTTAAGAATTGGGCACGCAAGCCCGTCTAACATTCTGCCCTTTTATCACTCTCTTTCATACATTATACCATTCACACATCATTCAAGGCTAACTGAAAACAGCAACAATATAAAAGATATGCATTATAAAGGCATGTGGAAAAATTAAAAATAAATACTACACGACTCAGTAATAGTAATAACTGGTGTGGTATTTATTAGCTATGTGGAATATACTGGCCTACCAAAAGATGACTGGCTGTTATACTATGGGTTTTATTATATTATTACTTCTATTATTAAGGGGGAAGGTAATCCGTACTGAGATAGTGTTCAAATAATTTGCGATTATATGTATAGGGATTGATGATGTCTTTTATTTCATGTGGAAGATTGTTCCACAGCTGAGCTGCAGAGTACGTTAAGCTTGTTTTGTATAAGTCTATCCTAGGCTTCGGAAGGTGTAATAAATTTAATCGTTTACTGTGTCTAGCATTATATTCAAACAATGGCCAAAGGTAGTTTGGGGCATTCCGATGTAGGATTTTGTGAATTAGTTTGGCCTTATTGAAAAGCAGACGTTTGCGGAGTGGTAGTAACTGAAGGCGTTTATGCAGGCTAGGATTTTCAGTTAAATGTTTGCTATAAATTAATCTCATAGCCCGTTTCTGGAGTGAGTAAAGTCGCTTGGTGCTTGAATTGGAACAACCGTCCCAGATTGTAGAGCAGTAGTCAAAATGTGTCTGTATGTGTGACGTATAGAATATTTTCCTTGTGTCCTCATCAAGGAAATTTTTAATTTTGGCGAGTTGATAGACTTTTTTCGCTGTTGTTTAGTGAGCGCTTGAACGTGAGGATATAAGGCTGGATGTGTTATTTGTAGTATGTGTTATACGATATAAGATTGTATGTGCTGTTTGTAGTATGTGTTATAAGATATAAGGTTGAATGTGCTTTTTCTAGTATATGTTATAAGATATAAGGTTGAATGTGTTGTTTCTAGTATGTGTTATAAGATATAATGTTGGATGTGTTGTTTGTAGTATGCGTTATAAGATATAAGGTTGGATGTGTTGTTTGTAGTATGTGGTGTAAGATACAAGGTCGGATGTGTTGTTTGTAGTATGTGTTGTAAGATATAAGGTTGGATGTGCTGTTTGTAGTATGTGTTATAAGATATAAGGTTGGGTGTGCTGTTTGTGGTATGTGTTGTAAGATATAAGGTTGGATGTGTTATTTGTAGTATGTGTTGTAAGATATAAGGTTGACTGCGTTGTTTGTATTGTGTGTTATAAGATATAAGGTTGATTGTGTTGTTTGTATTGTGTGTTATAAGATATAAGGTTGGATATGTTGTTTGTCGTATGTGTTATAAGATATAAGGATGGATGTGTTGTTTGAACATGTTGTGTAAGATATAAGGTTGGATGTTTTACGTTTACCATGCGTTGCATAATATGTAAGATTGGATGTGTTGCCTGTAACATGTGTTGTATTATGTAAGGTTGTGTGTGTGACTTATAAAATGTATTGTAGGATATAAATTTGTATTTGTTGCTTGCAATATAGGTGGTAAGATGTAAGATGTTGTTTATAACATGTATTGTAGGATTTTAGCTTGTAATTTATGTTATGGAGTTTAAGCTTTAAAATTTTGTGACACATATTGTATAGTTAAAGCTTGTAACATATGTTGTAGATTTTAAGCTGGTAACATATGTTGTGGAGTTAAAGTGTGTAACAAATGTTGTAGATTTTAAGCTGGTAACATATGTTGTGGAGTTAAAATGTGTAACAAATGTTGTAGAGTTTAAGCTGGTAACATATGTTGTAGTGTTTAAGGTGGTAACATATGTTGTAGTGTTTAAGGTGGTAACATATGTTGTAATGTTTAAGGTGGTAACATATGTTGTAGTGTTTAAGGTGGTAACATATGTTGTAGTGTTTAAGGTGGTAACATATGTTGTAGTGTTTAAGGTGGTAACATATGTTGTAGTGTTTAAGGTGGTAACATATGTTGTAGTGTTTAAGGTGGTAACATATGTTGTAGTTTTTAAGGTGGTAACATATGTTGTAGAAGTAAAGTTTGTGACACATATTGTGGAGTTAATGTGTGTAACAAATGTTGTAGAGTTTAAGCTGATAACATATGTTGTAGTGTTTAATGTGGTAACATATGTTGTAGTGTTTAAGCTGGTAACATATGTTGTAGTTTGGTTATTTCGGGATTTGAATTTTAAATATTGAGCACAACCCACTACTGGCAACGCTGATCGTATTCTGGTATGAACCTAAGGCCTATCCACGTCAATATGGAAGCACTAGACTCGAGTTTCGCCCTCGTTTGAGCTCGTCAGTAGTGCATATCCCTGACCGGATCAGGAAACAAGCCCCGGATCACTGACGTGTGAAGCGGGTGTGTAACCACGCGGCACACGTTGGACACACAGCCAAATTATCATAACAGAATATTACAACGTCACCCATCGTAGGCCTATACCACATCGATTGACGGACGTCAGTCGCGGCGATTGGGCAATCTTGAGCATAGCCTACGATGGGTGACGTTGTAATATTCTGTTATGATAATTTGGCTGTGTGTCCAACGTGTGCCGCGTGGTTACACACCCGCTTCACACGTCAGTGATCCGGGGCTTGTTTCCGGATCCGGTCAGGGATATGCACTACTGACGAGCTCAAACGAGGGCGAAAATCGAGTCTAGTGCTTCCATATTGACGTGGATAGGCCTTAGGTTCATACCAGAATACGATCAGCGTTGCCAGTAGTGGGTTGTGCTCAATATTTAATATGCTGTAGTGTTTAAGCTGGTAACATATGTTGTAGTGTTTAAGCTGGTAACATATGTTGTAGTGTTTAAGCTGTGAACATATGTTGTAGTGTTTAAGGTAGTAACATATGTTGTAGTGTTTAAGCTGGTAACATATGTTGTAGTGTTTAAGGTGGTAACATATGTTGTAGTGTTTAAGCTGTGAACATATGTTGTAGTGTTTAAGGTAGTAACATATGTTGTAGAGTTTAAGGTGGTAACATATGTTGTAGTGTTTAAGGTAGTAACATATGTTGCAGAGTTTAAGGTTGGGAGTTTGTAAAGGACTACCTTCATTGTACACGTGCAAATCCATAAGTGCCCCATCTCGTGCCATAATATCTTGCAAAGCTCCCCCAACTCAATACACGAACTCTGTAGTACCAGTCAGGATTACAATGTATGTGTACCCAAATCTACCCGGACTGTAAATATACTGTTGTGGGTAGGTTTCATGCATTTTTAAATTTTAAAAGGGCTGCAAACTCTACAGTCTTCTCTTGGCAATGTTCTACGCCGAGGCATGTTTATCATGCGCAAATCTACATCTTAGAGCTATTATTCCACTCTAAAACAGTCCGTTATCTTCAGTGTTGTTCTCTCTCGCGCGCTGTGTGTGTGTCTATCTCTCTCTCCCTCTCTGTTTCTCTCACTCTCTTTACCTTGTCTATGTCTCTCACGCTGTCTATATCGACTTTATCTGACACGCTCTGTTCTAATCCATCGTTTTCTATATGCCTCTTGTCACACGTCTTCTTGATGATAATATCACGAAGTTCTTACGATGATATGCTCATGATATTATTGTGTGATGGTCGTTGTCTAGGTAACGATACTCATGGTGTGTCAATGGAGATATCTGTCTTGCAATGTAACTCACCCCCGCAGTGCATATTCACCAGGCATTAAACAAGATTCCGTTGGCGCACATAATCCTTTATTACAGAAATAAGACGGACAAACGGAACAGGTTTATACATCCAGAAACATAACGTAATCCATAGAATATAAATATCCTCCTCACAATTTAACCAGCACACATCAATGCCTTCTCACGGCTGGCTTCTAATCTCAATCCACAAGACAGGTAATCCAGCTACTATCCACGGCTGGATCTCCCACAATACAACCCACACATTGGGTTGGAGCCACTGCTCAACTATAGAACCCACTCTGGGTTTAGGCCTACACTCAATACAGAACCCACTCTGGGTTCAGGCCTGTCTTCACAACTAGAAGAACAACACAACACGGAGCTCTCTCTTAAACGACCTGACCCGCAGTCGGTCTCTTCTCTCACTGACTTTTCAGTCTCCTCACTTCACACAACACACAACTCTCTTTCGACCCATCCCCCCCCCCCCTGGGGATTTCCACTCATATCCGCCCCATTATTTCTGAGGGTTGATTGTTTTCCTCGTAGCCAGGTCAGTCACTTTACTGTCTCCCACTCTCATCTCCATTCTTCCTCATGCCCGGTCACTCAACTCAATGTCAATGACCCAGGCTTATGTCATCACCCCCCTCTTAAAAGAAAACTTCGTTTTCAAATATTGGGAGACTAAAACTTACTAAACATGTGACCCAGACATATAGCCTGGGTAGCCCTAAGTATGGTTGCACCTTACTCTAGCTACCACACTACATAATACATCAAATGCTCATATTACACTCCTATATTCATCACACATAAATACACCCATCTATCTTGTGTATCAATGCATGAACTAATACATCACATAATAATAATAATACATCATAGAAAAGCATAATACTCATGTACCCACAGGTCTCTTACTACTTTACGACCACACAATACTATTTGTGTACCGACCCTATATCAGGTGGTTCTGTTCTTGCATTAACCCTCCTCTGATTCCTGTCGATGCTGTGTCTACCTTTCATGTACCCATGACTCATGGTACCTCTACAATTACAACATCTATTTGCTATCCCTAGCCCTTGGTCAGTAATGTCGCGAAAACTCTTTTGACCTGACTCAACTTTCCTATCTGCATATTGCACCGTTACACTTGAGTCTCTGTTTAGTCTGAGCTCTTTATTCAATCTTGGCCCATATACCTGGCACCTTGCTTTCTGCTGCATACGCCTTTTGCCTATGTGCCCTGCACATGCACTATCCTGAGCTGTTCTAGTATATCGGTCTCTATGTGCTAAAGGTACTGCTCCTTGCCCACGTGCAGTTCTGCTATCTGAAAACCTGCGAGTGAGAACATTGTTCTTCCTCTCGAAGCACCATCTACCTTTCTTTGACTGCCTATGTTCTACTCTCCTACACCCTTGGGAACATTTGTTCAGAGTAGTATCTTGTCTCTGGGAGTCACTAGCACTATATATGGGATCCATTCTCATCTGCTCAGCTGTACTATCCTTGTCCTGAGTTCCTGTGTCTACTTCAAGTGCCTCTTCTACCTCAGCTATACTCTCTAATTTAGGTTCTCTTGTGGTAACTACCTCGTTACTGCTTACACTATATTTTCGGTCCCAATAAACTACTTCCTCTTCTGTACAATCTTTAACTCCTATAACATTTCCTATGATCAAATCAGCCACTGGTGAGTCCAAAACACACGCTGTCACTCTTCCAGTGATATATGGTGTTTTTACTGTTATTATGGCTACTGGGTAGAACTCTACTGTGCCGTTGAATGTTATGCATCTAATATTTTTCCCTGTATAATCCGAAGGATCTATTAAACTTCTCTTCACTCCGATAGACGTACATCCGGAATCCCTAATTGTTAACGCTGGTCTATCATTAACAAATCCCTGATGCAGCTTCAAACTTCCTCCTTCATGCACTGCTGATCCTGCTTTTACTGTATGACCACATATTAGGACTGGCTGACTGTCTTTTTCAAAAAGAGGTTTGCACCCACTACAATCTTCATTGTTCAGCGTCTCAATTACTTGCGCTGCATTTGAGTGCTCTGTTTCTCTCATCCTACATTGATGGCTGATATGCCCCTTCTTTCCACATTTGAAACAAGTAATCTCCCTTTTAGTGTTGTTCGTTGGTCCATCTGATGGTTGTGCATCACACTCTGCTGCCTTGTGTCTCCAGCTCCCACAATTCCAACATCCGGCATAATTTGGACGTCTCTGGAAGTTCCCTCTTCTATATGGGTACCGTCCTACTCTACCAACATTGTTTCCTCGGAAACCATTATCTTGAAGTTCTTGCTGCTCACCTTTCTGTGCTGAATCCACACTTTTCGCCCTTGGTCTGATGACTGGATTCTGGTCCTGTTTAGTGTACGCTGCACAGACTATTTCCTCACTCATTAGTTTCCCAATAGATACGTTAGGATGTGCAGTCATGTAGTTTTGCCCTAACTGAGACATTGTGTCTATGTCCTTTGGCTTACGCTCCTCAAAGAACGCCTACTAAGTTAGAATTGCATGCAGATACCTACCTTGTCTCTTAACATTAGATCTACTAATTTATTAAAATCTTTCCCTACCTCTGCAAGCTCCATCCATTTGTTAAATGTGTTCTTTACTGTGTTAACAAAGTCTGTGAAATCTTGATTTGTCTCTGGCCCTAACTGTCTAAACTTTGTTCTATATCCATGTTCAGTTAGTTGGAACTTTGTCAGCAAACGTTGACGTAAGATAGTGTAGTTGTTCCTTTCTTCTACAGGTAAATTGAACATGGTGTCTAGTGCCTTGCCCGTAAGAAATTCGCCAAGTCGCATCGCATACTCTGCCTCTGGAATGCCTAATGTTTTTACAGACGATTCGAATCTCCCAAGATAGGATTCAAGGCAATCCCGGTCCGTAAAATATGGCAGTTTTAATCTCTGTGACGACTGCGACGGTTTTCTACTTTCCTCACTTTGACCCTTCGATGCAAATTCTAACTTTTTAATAGCAATTTCCGCTTCCATCTTAATCTTCTCTTTCTCAATTTCCATTCTCATGTGTGTCTCTCTCTCTTCCTGTAGACGCTTGTTTTCCATTTCAGCTAGTTTTACTTGTGTCTCTTTCTCTTCCTGTAGACGCTTGTTTTCCATTTCAGCTAACTTTACTTCCTGTAGGCGGTTGGCCTCGAGTTCTGCCTGTCTCTGTTCTCTTTCGGCTTGTCCCTGGTCTCTTTCAATCTGTTGTTCTTTTGCTTCGGCATACTCTTGTAACTCTTTACCCTTCAGGCCTATTCGTTCACCTGCTTCAATATATTCCATTAAAGTAGGCATCTTGTACTTGTGGACACGTTGCTGTCTGTCAGCCAACTATAAATGTGACGACTCTGCTGTTAGTCTTTGTGTCACTTCCCTAAGTACACCCACACTCCCTGTGTACGTCAATTCGTAGTGCTAAAATATCACTCTGTACTCACCCAGTCACTCTATAAGCACTAGGTAGTGAGGGGGGAAGTATCACCTATACTCCCTAGATCTATATATCTATGAACACATAGTTCATAGAAGTCCCTGGAAATATTGTTAAACATACATATAAATACATATACAAACAAATGGATGATAACACTAAGTGATGACTATCCAACGCTAGACTTCACAAGCTGAGTACACGGAGACGATGATCACACAGAAATAAACCACAGTAACAACCACAAGCTTGTGTAGGGACACCCACAGTGCGCGTAACATATAAACTGACTCAGATACCACTAGATAGTAGACACGACAAAAGTGCACGATAATAACATCTATCCGAACACAGCAAATATCATATGTAAATATAACGAAAAGAAGAAAGAGAAGAAAAAAAATTATAGCATAAAATTATACAGAAATCTGACAGTCAAACACAAACTGGCACGTTATATAATTCAGGACCGTCCCTGCAGAACCAAATAAACCGACCTTTCGATTTTCTTCCCAGACATTATATATGGTGCACCTCAGAAAGTAACTTTTCGCCCTGTCTCCCGGCCTTCGAGAAACAACACAAAAATCCCCTACTCTTGACAAACACTGGACCACATACAAATAATTGCGTAACACCCGACAACAATAAATATGACGATGGGAGCAAAACAATAAAAAATAATAATGTGTAACTGGTTGGCCGACAAATATGGGCCTATTAATCCGTCGCCAAAAGTTCTTTTTATTCAGTCACCAAAGTTTTTGTTCGTTTTAATAGTTATTCGCAATCCGCTGGAAATGTCTACGACACTAGATTTCAAACCGACTTCTTGTTTTGTTGAGTGGTTATTGAATTCACGTGGTGATCACAAGTTCCAACTGTCGACAAAAGTTGAAGATGATAGTGATATCCAAACTGTTCTGTCTCGACACAGTCCGTAACGTTATTGTACTTTCTCTGTACGTGGTGGCCCCACAGTAATAATCCAAAGTGTTCTTTCGATATGTTGTTACTTTCGTTGCGGAGATGGCGCTTCGCTGTATCATTAATGTTATGGATTTCCGTTACCCGACAAGATTCACCAAAAAAGAAAAGGAGAATGGCAGCCAATGTTCAGCGCTTTAAATTTTGATATATAGATCCTTATTGGCAAAGAAATACGACAATGGTTGCGATGACGATAAGTTAAAACTGTTTGCTCATAACAGAATAATGATGACAAAGGCTTGAACAAAGACGAAACATCAAGTCTGGCTTTCTTTCAAAACAACCTTGTTTATCCCGATCTCCTGTGGAAATTCCCAGTAACTTTCCACTGTCCCTAACCTTGACCTTGCCGGACATCTCAAGTCAGTACCTCAGTCTTCTTTGTCATAATAATCCACACTGACTGTCTGTAAAATGACCGGACACTTTTCCGTCATACAAAAACACCTTCCACACAACTTCTCAGCCCCGACACGGCTGCTCTTTTGACTCCGTGGAAATTTTCTCAGTAACTGCTTACTGTTAAACAGCCTTGCCTTCCAAGGTCAACCTAATTTCTCTTTATCACTCTCAGTGAAAAATTCCTCCGTAAAACAGTTTTCACACAAACTTGACAGCCCCACCCGGCTGCGGTAGGGGTACCGTTACTATCCCCTTCAGTCAACTGTCCGTCAAATCAGCGACTGCCAATTTTTCTCTGTTTTCCAAACATGTACTTCCCCAGTACCTGGACGCTGGTGTACCCACCCGTCCTATTTACTGCGTCGAAAAATCTTGACCAGTCAACTTGCAACAACACAGTGCGCTTGCCTCCAGCACACACACACCTGTCAATTATCTTTGGTTCCCAATCCTGTCATTATCACCGACAGCGGATGTTCTACACACACACACGCTGCCCTCGCCACTCTGGATTCAACACTGGTCTTTCATCGCCGCGTCTGCTGGTTTCAGCCCTCCTGCCTGGTATCAAATTTACCTGTCACCGTAATGGACTCTCCCGGTTAGTCTGTATGGCGTGTCTTTATCACCGACTTTTGTGCTGCCGCTGTTTTTTGACACCCCCTACTCGCTTTAGCGATATGGTTGGTTCCAATTCACCTGTAGTGGACTTGACGTGAACTGCTGTAGCCAGTTCCCGCACGGAGACAAAACTCAGTGTTTATGCGGTGGACACACTCCGCTGTCCACCCTCTCTCCGCGAAGAGCCCACAAATATCTCAGAATGACAACACTGTCTATAATGTTCTTAATCGGACGTAGCCCTCAGATTGTCACACGTCTTCTTGATGATAATATCACGAAGTTCTTACGATGATATGCTCATGATATTATTGTGTGATGGTCGTTGTCTAGGTAACGATACTCATGGTGTGTCAATGGAGATATCTGTCTTGCAATGTAACTCACCCCCGCAGTGCATATTCACCAGGCATTAAACAAGATTCCGTTGGCGCACATAATCCTTTATTACAGAAATAAGACGGACAAACGGAACAGGTTTATACATCCAGAAACATAACGTAATCCATAGAATATAAATATCCTCCTCACAATTTAACCAGCACACATCAATGCCTTCTCACGGCTGGCTTCTAATCTCAATCCACAAGACAGGTAATCCAGCTACTATCCACGGCTGGATCTCCCACAATACAACCCACACATTGGGTTGGAGCCACTGCTCAACTATAGAACCCACTCTGGGTTTAGGCCTACACTCAATACAGAACCCACTCTGGGTTCAGGCCTGTCTTCACAACTAGAAGAACAACACAACACGGAGCTCTCTCTTAAACGACCTGACCCGCAGTCGGTCTCTTCTCTCACTGACTTTTCAGTCTCCTCACTTCACACAACACACAACTCTCTTTCGACCCATCCCCCCCTGGGGATTTCCACTCATATCCGCCCCATTATTTCTGAGGGTTGATTGTTTTCCTCGTAGCCAGGTCAGTCACTTTACTGTCTCCCACTCTCATCTCCATTCTTCCTCATGCCCGGTCACTCAACTCAATGTCAATGACCCAGGCTTATGTCACCTCTTCTCTCTATCTCTATCTCTACCCGACACCCTCTGTTTTACTCCATCTTTATCTAAAGCCTCGTCTCTTTCTATCTTGTGTAATCTCTCTCTCTCTCTCTCTCTCTCTCTCTCTCTCTCTCTCTCTCTCTCTCTCTCTTTCTTTCTCTCCTCGATGTTCTAATTTTCTAGCCTCTAATTTCAGTTCTTCACTACATGCTTATATGTGTTAATTGTCAAAACCAACAGCTTGCATCTTGAATAGTTTAGACACTGCAGTTAAGTTTCTCTGATAGATTCTACTGTATCTTTTGTAACTCAAGTTGCCTAGGTAAAGGAAGATTGTGGAATCGTTTCCACGCACTCAGTCGTTCTCACTAGTCAATCAATCAGTTGCCGTCTCAACAATGAAGATTGGTTTCAACGGATCTCCAACACTATTTATTTCTCGCTTTCATTGTATATTCTGTCAGGCTGCTGTTCGTTCATCTCTTGGTGTTATCTTTCGACTTGTATCGTTATCTAGCTTTTGATCGCTTGCATTCAACCTTATCCTTTAGTATGGATTTCATAAGATTGCCGAAATATTTCACATACCTCTTCTTGGATACATTCATTTGCTTCTAGTTTGGTAATTTCACTTGCCTCTCGTGGCAACTCTCTATATGAGTTGAACATGGAAAAGAGTAGGAAGACATTGATGTCATCGCATCACATAATAACGTTCTGACCTTGTGTATGTGAATTGTTGATCACTCTGACCAGTATCTGATATTCATTCATCCATTAGGTCAGTCAATGGGAAAACAGGTGGTGAAGTCATCTGATCATATTTTTCCAGTCTTCTATTCACCATAAGTCTCTCCAAATGAGCCTAAATCAGTGTCTCACCATCCCTGCATACTTGTAACACCTGATATGGTATATGATATAAGAACATCCATTTCTGTCACAATCCGAACCAGTTTAGACTACACTAAAAATGTAAAGCACAAAAGCAAAGAAAATTAGTAGACAGTGTTGAATTAGGCCTGAAACAACTAAGTGTTGTGGACTGCAGCATATTATCGGGGATATAGTCCCCAAGAATAAAGAAATAACATAATGTAATAGGTTAGTGTATGGGAACATTCTTAAACAGGTGAATCGCACTATACTATCTTTGAATAGTCAAACAATGTAAACAGTGAAGCCGTGTAGAGATCAGAATAAGAATCGCCATGGCAAAAGTAGCTTTGTGCAAGATAGACACCACATTCATCAATAAAATGTTGCATATTGCAGTGTGAAAAAGTCCTAATGTGCTATATGAAAACTATACCGTTATACTGTTGTATGCAAGCGAAACATGGACACTAAGCAGAAAATATGAGAAACATCGAATGACAGTGGACATGTGGTTTCTGGGGAAAATAATAGAACACATACAGAAACACGAATGGATTAGATACATAAGACGTAGACATTAAAGATGTTTATGGGAATGTTATGAGTAAAAGTAAACCTGAAGGTTTAGTTATAAATGGCATACTTGATGAGGAAAGAGGAAGGGGAAGGTAAATAGATAAATACTTAGATCGGTTGGTCACGAGGCGTAATCATGACACGAACATGGACTTGATCCATGTCTCTGATGATCGTAGTCAGATGGTGGACGTGACACGAACATGGACTTGATCCACGTCTCTGGTGATCGTTTCAGATGGTGGACGTGACACGAACATGGACTTGATCCATGTCTATGGTGATCGTTTCAGATGGTGGACGTGACACGAACATGGACTTGATCCACGTCTCTGGTGATCGTTTCAGATGGTGGACGTGACACGAACATGGACTTGATCCATGTCTCTGGTGATCGTTTCAGATGGTGGACGTGACACGAACATGGACTTGATCCACGTCTCTGGTGATCGTTTCAGATGGTGGACGTGACACGAACATGGACTTGATCCACGTCTCTGGTGATCGTTTCAGATGGTGGACGTGACACGAACATGGGCTTGATCCACGTCTCTGGTGATCGTTTCAGATGGTGGACGTGACACGAACATGGGCTTGATCCACGTCTCTGGTAATCGAGCCAGATGGTGGACCATGACAGCCGTCGCCTATCGGCACGGCACATACTTATGATGAGCATCACGCGCGAACAAATGCTTGTGTAGCAAACAACGTTGAAATCTCGTGGAGCTCAAAGTGGAGATAAAAAAGCAAACGATCGATAACTGTGACGTCAGCAAAGAGATAACGAAGGAGCCTATACATGATGGTGACACCACCACCACCACCTCCACCACCACTACCACCACCACCACCACCACCACAACAACAACAACAACAGCAGCAGCAGCAACAGCAACAACAACAATAACATAATAATAATAACAATAATAATAACAATGATAATACTAATCAGATGAAGAGAACGAAGAAATAAAATGTGGAATAATAAGAGGCAGCATCTCAATTTATTCAATTTCATTATGTTAGTTTCAAATCGTTGTTTAAAACATCGAACGCGCTATGCCAATAACGCAAGGAATGCTGATCCCAACAGCTCTAATGGGAAACAATAGACCACGGCAATCTAGGAAACTATTTACACTTGTTTAGGTATTTCCAACCACAGCTTAACAACGCTAAAGAGCTTAGTCAAAATTGCAGTCGGATGTTTGCTTGTTGCCAAGGGGCGGATGATAGGGCCATGTTGCGGATGACAGCTGGTTCAAGCCGGAATCCCGGCATATGCTCGATTCATGGTTTATTATTCATTGTTCATAGGACAGAGCCAGAGGGTGACTTGATAGCCGCCGTTCAATATGGTGGCAACTTAGACTCGTTGGTAATTAATAGTATTGCCCTGTGGTTGATGCACGTTTTCATTGTCACTGTAGATCTACAGAGACAAACCATACTTGGGTTAGCACCACTGATCCCGCCACAGCGTTACAAGCAACTGTAGACCTCTCGCCGTGGCACCAACGGTCAATTATCTTGCTGACTGTGTCACGTTTCTGTGCATTGTTTCTGGACCAGCACATTTCTGAGTGTGGTGCTGTGGTATTCTCATTGTTATTAATTCTTTCATCATTTAAGTTAGGTTTAAGTTCTTTCGCAGGACTATTCACAATAACTAGTAATCTAGAACAAACTCAACACGTCCGAAATAACTCAACGCCAATATGATTGTATACTTCTTTTTGTCTTCGAATATCAGACGAATTACATTCATCATGTTCACCACGTTTAACATAAATACAATATTCAGAGACCACAATTTAACACATTCTAACTACAAAAGTAGGGATCAGAACTGTGTCCGACACTGACCGTAGTCAAAGTTCAACTGTTCGCTTGGAGGAGAGCTGTCTCCTGCGCAGCGATGCACCTCGCTATTTCCGTGCAAAGGGTGACCTACAATCCTCTCGATTTTCATGTCTTGTCACAGGACTGTGCAAGACTAAGCTACCTGTACTCAACAACCCATGGCCTGACCCCCAGAAAGCAATAGCGCCTAGCTGGGAATGTTCCTACTCGGGTGCAGTGAAAACCCAGTGGTTAGCATGCTTACCTTATCTGTCCGCCATGTGGCGATGTGTTCGAATACCGCTCAGGGCGCTGATATTTTACATTTCCACCTGGACTTCCAGGTTGACCCGGATTAAAATGGATATCGTGAAATGTTCTGTGATATCATGAAATGTTCTGAATATCATGAAATGTTCTGGATATCATGAAATGTTCTTGGAAGTAAAGGCGGATGGTGTGATATTCAAAACAGTATATTCCCTTAGTGTATTTAAATACATTAAAATACTATGAACAATATATTGCACTATTTCTTACCTGACAATTTTCGCTAGTCATGCCGGGTGCATACTGCAGAGTTATATATCACGTAAATAGAATACACGAATAATACTTTGGCTAAGAAGATGTCCAGAATTTTTAGAATATCAGTATTTTGTTCTTCTTAGTCAATATTTTATGAACTTTTCTATAACAGTTACCCTCAAAAGGGCCTATTTATCATTACTTAGTGTTATATTCGTGTTATTGAAGTGTCACATGTTATTACCTGATATTTATTACTTATGTATTCGACAGTGTCGTATTTTGACATAGAAGAAACATGTCTGAAGCCCTGTTTTTGAGTTTTCTCTTAAGAATTTAAATTGTCTTGGTTTCTTCCCTCCGTCCACTACTTACCAACTGATCAATCAATCACCAAATGCGCAATTGTCTTCCGTGGAACAGATTCATTTGCTCATGCAGTCTGTCACTGCGAAGATTGGTTTTGATGTTGTCTGATCCTACCCTTCCACTGTCTCATATTCATAGGAGGTCTCTTCAGTTCAGTTTTAGGTAGATGCTCTCATGTTTGAAAATAGGGGCGAATGAAAACAGGAGTAAACGAAAATAAAGGAGTGCATACTAACGAATGAATGTAAAAGTTACAAAAGCCATCATCGTCGTCGTCGTCGTCGTCGTCGTCGTCGTCGTCGTCGTCGTCGTCGTCGTCGTCGTCATCGTCATCATCATCATCATCATCATCATCATCATCATCATCATCATCATCATCATCATCATCATCATCATCATCATCATTATCATCATCAAGAAGACTTCATAAACGATAGATTGATGATATAGAGAAACCATAGAGAAATGAACACCAGCCCACAAATGGCACTGAAAAAAAAGTGCACAAAAGATCCTTTCATCTCATCCCATCACTACACTGAGGTAAATGGTAGAAAAGAAGAATATGAAGAAGAATATACCCACGAGTTTATAAATCTGTCGGAATGTACATGGTATACTTCGGAGCCCGGGATCTTCCCCATCCAGATTGCAACATTCTTGGAACTTGTCCCCGATGCAGAGACATGCAGATTCCAGTTAGTACGAATGCCAAAACATGCTTTGGAAGATTAAGTTCTACAATTCATCCACTGTGTACTGTATGCATACTTTACTCCCAACTTGTATATCCATACCGTTGCGAAAATAATCACCCTGGAAATGAAGATGGCAGGGGTTTGCTTACCCAGCAAGTCTGCCAGAGACGTTATCGGTGATGTCATATCATTCGTTTACTTCTATAATCATCGATTTCAGCATTCCGTAGACAGTTATCTTACAATAACCTCTCGCTGAAGTGTGGTAGGTCTCATTTGATTACCTTCAAATTGCTCATGCACTCACATTATCTGTTTAGCGCGAGTAATTTGCAATCATTGTTAAGAGGGAAAACACCACTTGAACAAAAATGCCAACATTTTAGGTTTTACATCTTCTATCTAGACTGAAAAATGTAAAGGGTGACTTATAAGTTCAGCATAATGGTCCACATTATTAAATGAAAACAGTCAAGCAAAAACTCAAATTGAGACTAAAAACAATTCTAAAAACAACTAATTTTGAGAGCTATCTAATATAAGACGGGAAAGCAGCCCCTTCCTGTCTATCAGGACATAATGGGAGACAGTAAATACAGTAAGTAACGCGCCTTATGATGCATTGGACGCATAGTTGTATAGACCAATCGGCACTTGGTTGTTCATGTCGCGTGCATCACTCCGACCGCCTCTACTTCCCAAAACAATTCCAGGTAGCAATTTTAGGCAGCGGCGACCTGGGAGCCCAGGTAGAATTCAAATCCGTTCCTATGCTGATTTGAACCGGTGACCACTGGCCCGAAAGGCGTTCGTCTAGCCACTACATTACGGCTGTCCCTGAGACATAATGTTTGGCACATAATTTTTTGATCAATCGGCACTCCATCAGTAATGTGGGCAGTACCAGCACGGCCGTTTTACCTCTCAGAAAATGTTCTGGTTCATAGCTCATGGCACTTGGTCGGCGACAAGGCCATGTGTTTATAAAGAACATTCTACCTCCTGTGGCTATGAATTCAGAAGTACCGAGTCGGAAGGCGATTGTACTATTATTCAGATGCTACTTAGAATGTTCATGTAATTAAAATACCGTTAAAAACCGTTCGTTACTTAGAAAGTTCTTGCTGTTAACAGGCCGTTTACAACCGCGTGTTCGTTAAAATGTTCACATATTAACAAGGTTACTAACAGCGAGTTACCTAAGACATTCATATTTTTCATATAACTTTTCCGACAGCCTGTTACATAGAGCGTTCATAGCTTTAACAGTTTCCAATCAACTATTACTTAGAAAGTTCATAAATAAACACACACATATTGTTTCACGCTCATAGAATTCGAAGAAATAAGTAGAGACACTAGACAACATAAAAATAAAACGTTATAGTTACCGTCCCAGATTCGAACATGTCACCTCCATATGACGACAGTGCTTCGCTGCAGGAACAAGTATACTTCGACGCATGCTTGTATAGAGTAAAAC
>JACEFZ010015802.1:340000-447010 GCA_014155875.1 Cepaea nemoralis
CAAACGATTAGAAAGCAAAACTGTTTGGAAAGAATCGTGGTGTCAAAGTGGATAGTGCACCTGTCAACCAAGGCAGTGGTTAAAAGTTCACTCCTCAGTTATCATCAAGGATGTCAACCGCTGGACTGGTCGTTAAACCAACTGATCATTCATGCCACATGTTTCTGTCTTGAGCGGACTCTTTAATGCCATGCATGTGTACATGGATGTAACTGTTTGACTACTTCACTAATGGTGTCTTTGATCTACCCCGTCATTTCTTTGGTAGTACGCTCTGTAAGAAGTCTGTATGCGTGAGCGGTGTAGTTTTTCATTGACCTGGGTTCCATGTTTGATCATTCATGAAATGGGCAGCCTGTCGAAAGCGTCGCACAAAGCATTAAATCCATAGCTCCTGCGACGACCCCCTACCCTGAATCCTCTGTGCCAACCGCACTCGTGAACAGAACGACGTAGCCCGGAATCGAACCTCCAACCGCCTGGGCGCCTTTTACATTGGTCTAACAATGGGAGATATGACCACATTCCCGAATAAACCTGATGGTGTGGAAAAAGGGTCCACTACTTGCATCCTTTATCCTCTTCGATTGTGCTTTGTGAGTCAGAATGTGGCAAGTCATGACCGCATTCGAGTTTATAACACTTCAGGATACACTCCTAAGTAGGTGGGGATACAGCTCCTTCCAGCAGAGTTCCATGTGAGGACCCATGAAATTGCATGCCTTCTTCCGTTTCGTGTCTTCTGTCTTTCATCTCCAAAGAACATTGTGGTCAGTGCGCCTGCTGGCCGAGACAGTAATCAAGTGGTCAGTTCTCAGCAGTGACAGGATTCGTTGTTTCCACAAATACGGATCTAGAGTAGTAAAAACCAAAACAAAAACAAACATATTGTTTCATGCAGGACGTCGCAATCAACCCAAACATTTATTGGCTGTTTGTTATTTTCTAGGCAATATTAAATAGTTTTTTTTTTTTTAAATTCGCATATCCTTTACAGGACATCGCCTTCAACATCAGCATCTTTCAGCTGTTTGTTGATTTCTTGGCAAGATTACGCTCAGTAGTTTGCCATTGCTTTCTGAGCGGCAGGCTCAGTTATCCCGCAAGTCACCAGTGGGGGTCGAACCGCCTCCAGCTCTCGCTCGCTACGAGACTGCGTGATAAACGGGATTACGGAGAAAGTGTTGTAACCCCTCGGCCAGAGAGACCGGCATTAAATAGTTTGCTATTACTTTTTGAACGACCGACGTTCAAACAAATGTGAAAAACAACGCAAAGCGATCTGCTCCGAAATCACCTGCTGCTGACTTCGAACCCGCGAGGTCCGGATTGTGAAACTACGTTCACTACCCATAAGCCACAGATGCCGACTTCTACGGGTTGATTAAGACTAAAAAATGGGTCCTGGGTAATCATAATAATTGTATGGGCATTCTCCACGGATGAGATGCTACCCATTATGTTGTGGCCTATATTATGCAGCGGATTCGGATTAAAAAAAAAAAAAGACTTAACTCATATGTCGACACAGCTTGCAACGGGAACTAAGACATGCCTTGAAAGTAAAGGCAGCCGGCGTGAAACTGACCTCACCATCACCGAGTGCCCAGTTGACTATACAAATATGGGCTCAATGAGCTTTAGGTGTCTAAAATGATTCTCCTTCACCTCCTTACTTCCTACATTATGCACCGCTTGCTTGCCCTCCCCGGGCTGATGTGTTCGAATTCCCGAACCAGCCTAACATGGGTAAAAGAACATATTCTGGGAAGCAAAGGCGCCCGGCGTGATATTAATCATCGAGTGCCGATAGGTCTACACACAAACATGGTACTAGGACTATATACCTACATGTGCCCCTAGACACGGGTAGGGTTCCGTGGATTGTGTGAAGATTTCCTCTCCATGCACCGACGGTAATATCTTCCATGGCACAGCCTGTATCTCCAGCCTACTTGGTAATGTCTAGTAGAGCGTTGTTCAACGGTTAAACCTGACTGGTAAGTTCTACAGGAAATACGAAACTCACAACTAGTCCGTGCGTGGCAGGGAGTATACAAGTGTGTGAGCTGCCATTTGGCAGGATTCCAGGTAAAATGGAATTTTGGAAAGCTGGGGTGTCGCTGAACTGGGCGAGAATGTAAATTGTAGTTGCGTGGCACAGAGATTCAACACGGAGCGTTAGGGAATGATTTAGATTTTCCTTTTGGTAGCTTGAGGTTGGCTGTTATCGGCAGTAGAGCAGGGGCTAGTCGGTCGGGTGGGAATATATGTTGGAATTCTAATCGACGTTGATCTCTGTAAATTGACCTGATCGACCTATTGTGAAGCGGGTAGTAGGAAATGTCCTTGGAAGTAAAGTCGGCCGACTTTACAGTGACCACCCATCGAGTGACGATTGATGTATCAACATTTTGAGTGGCATAATTTATTCAATACGCCTCAATGTGCGCAAAATGAATTTTACTTGTTTCTTTGCTGTGCAGTGCAGTTGTTTCTTGGAGATCATCTTTCTCTCTCCGCCTGTGTCAATCACTCCCTCCCTCCCTACCCTCTTTCTGACTCTCTCATTTGTTCAGATTGCACGAATGACAGCGGTATGGCACTAATGTCCCATCTTGTATAGTGATTATTCAATTTCACATCTCAGTATTGATACCGCTTTATGTTAGAAATAATTGTTAATTGTTTCATGAGAATGAAACCTGTTTTTGACTATTACAAGTGAAGGTCGCATTTCAATTTCACATCATGCATTTGCTAGATCAAGTCAAGTAAGCACAAGACCCTTTTACAGGCGGAGTGGTACATGGTGCAATGTTCATATTTCTATAGACAATACCTCTGTATAATTCTAACACAAGATTTACGTCTTTATACTCGTAAGATGTTTCTATTGTCAACACCTAATGTATAAAGTGCAACTTCATCTTTTGTCGGTCGTATTTTGCCTATGCGAAATTTTGGTTATAGGCAAAGTTTTCAACCTATGTTTAATTGTGTACTTTGTCTTCTTGTAGCCTGGTGTGTACCGACACCTTGCCATCTTTTCTTTTCATACATGAGCGCGCGTCACACATTGTCCTGCCCGAAAAATGTAGTAGATACCTTACCCGGAGTGGCACGTAGGATGTTCAGAGCGACAGGCCCACCCAGCCTTAAATGGATACCAGGAAATGTTAAGGGATGCCAGCGTGATATTGTCCACACCATTCAGGAAATGCCACAGGGCCTACGCAATATGGTGCTACTATAAAACGCCCAATACATCACTTGGTGTGGACAGGGAATTCATTGTTATTTTTCATCCAACAGAACTTGAGTCTATAATGCAGTAAATCCAGCTGAAACAAATACGTTACACAAACCACTTTGTTTAGAATAGCCTGGTTTGCATGTGTGGGGGGAAAAACGCACACGGTTAATGGTTGAAGTGATGACAAGGAGCAGCCTTTGACAGGGGTGTGGAAAATGTGCATAGCACATGGGTGACTCATTAACTCGTGCTGTATGTACAAACTCACCGCACACTGTCTGCTGTAAGAGGACGGTTACGCTTATTCTTAGGTACATTATGTTGATTACATGGGAAATATCTGGTGTGTGGACTGTAATTTGATCCAGTGTGTTTAAAACGATAATTATACAATTATGTAAAAGGGAGTTATATTTACGGGGGCTATTCCAAAATCAACCTCCGCTTGGCTGGTGAAAACTTAACCCATTGCCATAGCGACGCCGTTCATTGTTTGCATCATTCAGTAGTCCTTTAGTTCACCACACATCAACCTATAGTTGCATTTGTTCATTGGTTCACGAATAGCGAAAGAATAAACATGGACACTGTTATGAAAGTTATGTAATTCGTGGTATAGTTCATTTCTTCAAGCAGAAGGTTGAAATGCGGCCAGATACATCGTCGACTGTGTCGTGTGAACGGTGATAACGTTATGAGTGACAGTTCTGTGAGCGATTGGTGTAGGAAATTCAGAGACGGGCGTAAAGATGTGCATGATGAGGGTGGACAAGGACGAAATTCATGTGTGACAGATGGGCTCATTATAAAAAATCGACCAAGTCGTAGTGGATAAGAGCCGTTTCACAATTTCAGATTAACCGCCCCATTGCAGCCTAGACTTGGCACTAAGCGATTATCATCTCTTCGGCAAGATGAAGGTCTGGCCAGCTACTCAGCCCTTCGATACCACCGAGGAGCTCATGGATGGAGCCAAAACTGGCTAAGTACCCTGGCGGCGCCGTTCCTTGAGGGATTACAAAAACACTTGCCACGGTATAAGTGCCTGAATTTAGGTGTGACTATGTGGAAAAGTAGTGCAGTGATGTATAAAACTTGTGTGTGCCTTTAGATGTTATTGTCAATTTGTTTACATTATTTACAGCCGATCAAACGTTGATTTTGGAATAGCTTGTGTGTGTGTGTGTGTGTGTGTGTGCGTGTGCGTGCGCGTGTGCGTGTGCGTGTGCGTGCGTGCGTGCGTGTGTGTGTGTAATCGGGAAAGCGATGTCGTGACACAGTGAAGACTAACGTGTAGGTAGACATAGACACACTCAGTCTTCCACAGTAGTTGTCACTTACACAAGCTTACTATTCTTATCCACTGCTGCTTGGGCAAAAAGCTGCGAATTGTTGGTTATATTGTTGTATTGTTGTGTAAAAGGTACATACAGGAAAAAAAAGAAATACATTCAGACAGACAGACAGCAAACAGACAGACAGACAGCAGACAGACAGACAGCAGACAAACAGACAGACAGACAGACACACAGACAGACACGGCTGAATGTGTGAGCTTAAGTACTATGGCCACAAATAACTGTCGGTGCATTTAACGTCAGTATGATTTAAAAATATGAATAAAATTCGGTGGAACTGCGGTAAAGCTGTGGAAATGTAAACAACATAATATAACACAAAGTAATGCAGCTTTGCAGAACAGAATTATGAAATATACAGGACGTTGCGGATCTAGCCTTCATTAGCGAACACATACATATACAAAACACAACCTATTGTCACAGAGAAGATTCTTTGGTGCCTACATTAAGGCACAAGGACGGATGAGAAGAATAAGAAGATGAAAATAATGAAAGCGATGAGGAGAAAATGTAAATTCGAAAAAAAATGTAGCTACTTATCTCAGAATCCCAACTGTGTACTAACACGAATGTCACCGTTATCTTCTTCTATACACATCCGAGTGAGTCTGTAGGTCATAGGGACCGGGGTAAGGGATGATACCGGGAGTAGTGGGTGGTAACGGTTCAGTAAATATCCCAGGTACATGAGTGGAAGTGGTACATGAAAAAAAGAAGGGGGAGGGGGCGGAGGCAAAAAGGTAACGCGGGAAACTGGAAGCAATGGAGATATGATAGTTACCTGAGAGTGGAAACTACGGAGTCCCAGTGGATGTACTTACAATACATGAGTGGGTGCCAGTGAATGGGTTGGCCCTAGTGGACGACTATTAAAAAGCAATGAAATGTGCACCTTAGTATGATGGTGATACTAACAAAACACATTTTCTGTGCTCCTTTATGTTTGTACGAAGCGAGTCCTAAAGACTGGGTGGACTGATATGTGTGAGCGCACATACATACATCTACACACATCAACAAATATTCATACAATAGTATACATATATTTTTGCATGGTGTATATCACTTCCATCAAAACGCCCACGAAATGCTTGATTTCTTTCGCCTTCGAGGCTATCCTGAGAATGTTCTAACTACAGCTCTACACCGCTGCCAGTCTATCAGTCGCACTGAGGCTCTCTCCTCCAGGCCGAAACCAAGAAATAATAGACCTGTCCTCTCACTTACTTACCATCCTGTCACGGAAAATACTGCAGTTTAATGATTCCTTGATAACTTACATATTAAAATACAAAGAAGGAGAAGGGTTAACAATCGTGTACTTCATTCTGAGAGGAGGAATAAAATTAACGATCATTGACCTACGAATATAAAAATAGGATACAGGTACGCGCCGAGGTCAGTGACTCCCGCTCGTATCGGCCGACGGGAAAATGAACGGAGAATGCTTCGAGCGATGGACAGAGGACCAGCGCAACAGCGGAGACGGTGATCAAAGGGGTTGGACACTTTGAGGTACCAGCGTCGGAGAATACAGGGAAACATCGTAGAGACGAAGGAGACCGGAGCACGGAGCGCCCGGACGTATAAGTGATTTCACTAAACTTTTGATGTTACGGGTACGGCAAATTTGATTGTAGATCAAACAATCACCGGGGGATGGGACACTCGTTATAAATAGCCGAACATGGAGTTCTGGTTAGTGTGTGTTCCAAACTGGGCTGAATGATCTATGCCTCCGGAGTAGGGATAGAAATACACGTCCCTAATGATTGAAAGAATATGGGATATTAGTGTGTTATTCGCTAGTGTATTTCGATTCCAGGAGGATACGTGCATATATATAAGGTATTAATATATTATAGTATAGTTTTAGCATAGGAATATAGATGTGTGTGAATAGCGTTTACCATTGCTTTCTATTAGTGAATAGTTTAGACTTTGGTGAATTCATATGTCTTATGTGGGTGTTTACTTCGGAAGCCTTGTCATGGCTGGAGAAGGACACTTGCATAAGCAGTATTAAGTGGCAGACGCTTATCACTGGATCTGTTATCCTTTTCACAGGTTCAAACTCCCATCGGGATATAGCAGATAAGATAGACACATACTTCTTGTGTGCTGGAAAAATCTGTGTTGAGACAATCAAGGCATGTCATTTGTGAGGAGAGCAAATACCTCAATAAACCAAGGAACAACTGAGACAAGGTCTAATACGAAATAAACATACCTTTAAGGGAACGTTGAAGAAGAAGATCCAGATAACCAAAGTAATAAGGAAAAAAGTAATATAGTTTGCAGAAATCAAAGCCAAAGAAAACTACATACGTCTTGTATGTTTAGTGAAGAAAGAATAGACAAGTAAAAACATTGCTAGTAATTAAAGACAATAGGAAGAACTGTGGTGATGTGGTTTTTTCCGATGTTGGATACCTACCGTCATGAAACAGACTCGGGCGCAGTCATAAACTTACGGGACTATTATTACGGTACAGTGAATCAGTGGTGAACAGGTTTTGTTTCATTCAATAACGGATTTACCATCAGACTCAAGCATACGGATCCTCCAGGGTGAGATCTTTCCTGTTTGATGTGCTGTCCTGTGGTCTTGAATAATGAATGGGCGAGATGTGACACCGCTGATAGACATTCCGAGTTCATTCTGGCACCAACAATAGAATACACTATCAACTACGCTTACAAAGTCCATACATACACCAGACATAGTTTTTATTAATAAATGTTTTATTTATCGTTGAAAGGAACTGTTTTCGGAGTATGTGTTGAGGGAATAACAGAGAGAGTGAAAGAAATAGATATATGGAAGGGAAGACAGAAGGGAGGAGTGTAGACAGAAGTCAGTCAATAATCCCAACAGATAATAAGTTTGAAGATGTGCTTGTTGATTCCAACTTCCTCCCGGGAAAACAAGTGACACATCCCCACAATATTGCTGCCAAGAATATCCTCTTGAGACATCTATCCATTCTCCGGGCAGACCCGACCACTCGTGATGTCTTCTCAGAGGCTCCTCTGGTGGCGAATAGGCGGGATCGTAACCTCAGGGATGTGCTGGTCCATAGCAGTCTACCCCAACCTCACAAGTCTCTTCCTGGCACGGTGGCTTGTCTTCGATCGCGTTGCAAGACCTGCCCACACGTACTTCAAACCCAGAGTCTGACATTCCCTAAGACGACCTTCCACATCTGTGAGGGTTTCATCAGTCGCAACGTCATCTATGCAATTACCTGTACACGATGCGACATAAGATATGTCGGTGAGACAGGCTTACGTCATGGTGACAGATTTAGGTGACATCTTTCTGATATCACCAGCGGCGCCCACAAACCAGTATCCATGCATTTCAACAGTCCTGGCCACCGTGGCGTGGCCGACATACAGGTCACGGCCACCAAATCATGCGCATCCCACGAACGGGATAGGAAGACATTGGACACCGTCTCATCTTCTAGTTGGGCACACTCTACACTCACGGACTCAATGTCCAACACAGCTTCATTTAACTTCCTAACCCCACCTTCTCCCACCCCTTAGCTTACAGTCCACTAGCTAGGTACGTGCAGGTCCTTTATAGAACTTCGTAGTCAACTTTCTTGGCAGGTTTGCGTTCAGTGTTTTGCCATCTTTTTCTGAACGACCGCCACTCATGTCCCTCTGTGGGGACCAACACAATGTAATCTTCGGCAGCTGTGTTTCGATCGCTTACCAGAATTGCTAATTGTGTACTGCGTCCGCGACAACTTTGCCGGTCCATATTTTCACTTTTCCGCGCACATGGGCGCATCTCCACCCCCACTCCCCTCCCGCTTGACCTTTGACCCGTGTACCATACATCCGGTCTATTAATCCACTGACAGCTCTACACATGCCAGTCTTTCCAAGCAAGGGATTCAGATAAGTACCTTTAATTAGTTTTATATTGTCATAGAGTGTTTCATGTAGGTATGTGTCGGTTTGTATTTGTTTGTCCTGTGCTGATGAAGGCTTTGGCCGCAAAGTCCAATTTGTCTCTTGTAGTCGTGTTTTAGTAAAGCTCACAATCTACTTCTCGTTTTTTGGGTGATTCATTCATGGTATATATGAGAAAGGAGAGAGAGAGAGAGAGAGAGAGAGAGAGAGAGAGAGAGAGAGAGAGAGAGAGAGAGAGAGAGAGAGAAAGAGAGAGAGGGGGGGGGGGAAGGGGTTCGTATAGTTCCTGCGATATGCCACATGGAGTATGCGGAGTAGGAAGGTCTATAAATACGAGGCTTCACTCATACTGTTCCTTATACAATAGGGTCAGTAAGGTTGATTGTTATACCACGTATCCTAGGATCAAATCGCCCAATGTATTGTGTTATTGGGGTAATATAAGATCAGACACCTAGTAATATACATGATATGGGTGTGCACAGTGAATCAAGATTATTATGCGTGGTTCTGGTGTGTGACTCACAGGTTTACTCTTGCTGTGTGTGAATACATATCCCATAATGGAAATCATGGAACGACGTATACCAGAAACAGCCCGGATATTGGCTATACTGTGGGTGTGTCAACCACAGCTTCTCTCGTTGTTGTTAATTGTAAGAGATAAAGGACAGATAGGTGTGTATGAGAGACAGCACGGATAATGTATATACTAGGGTTATATAACCCTCAGCTTCTCCCGTTGCTGTTGATCTCTCGCTAAGTGTAGAGAGCAAGAAATAAGTAATGATATTATAGACCCCCCCCCCCCCCCACACACACACACACACAGATACATACCTACACACACACACACACACACACACTATATATATATATATATATATATATATATATATATATATATATATATATATATATATATATATATATATATATATACACACACACACAGAAAGAGCAGCATTTGCAAGCACTTTAGCACTTTTCTTTGGAAAAGGCAGTAATTTTCTAATTTTGGCCCATGCACCCACCCCTTCACCATATGTTCAGAATGTCATTCTCCCCTCCCCTTTCATATTTCCTCCCTATAAATTCTCCCTCCCCCCCAAAAAAAAAAAACACACACACACACGCTCGCGCGCGCACACACACACACAGTATACGTAAAAATGGAACCTAAATTTAATAATATAATAACACATACTAGGATAAGTCTAGTCGTCTACATAAAACGTGATGTGCAGGTCTACTTATGTTATAAAACAAACGTCAGAAGGGCGAGAACTATAAAACAGTAAAGTATGGAGGGAAAAACAATATCAAGTAATCGGTTCTTGTATTAACGTGAGCTTGAAATAATCTTAATTCCCCTTCCCACCCCCACCCCCTCACACCCCACCCCTATGTTCGGCCATATATATGCCATTGCTGTTGGCAATCAATCGAGCAAATCATACCGTAAATACAAGGGCTCTTATGTTGATAAATCGCATCCATACATTTCATTGAATTTCCCTTGATGATCGTGATGGGTGATCATGCAATACTAGCAGCTGTCAATACCGAGCAATTATAATAACACCCACATTAACCCAAAAAAAAAAAAAGATTAGCTAGATACATTTAATGTAAGAAAATAACTCGAAGACCTACAATCTCTTACCTGAAGTAGCGAATTACCTTATGGCTGAAGAAATTCAGAATTATGCAATTTATGTTTGAGAATGTTAGATGTTATATATTAATGATGCTGTTAATATCATCAGCGAAGATGAGAGAACTGCTTAGTGCCGACAGATATCTTGAAGATAGAATCTTGTAGGGAAATGTCAACCGTTCGGTTATGTAAGTGATAGCAACTGTCTTGCACACGGCATATGTTTATGGGTGAATTAAGTTAGAAAGATTTAAAAAGTACTACAGTCTTAGGGCAAGGCATTTGTTTTTCATCGATCCATCTTCCAGGTAAACCCTGCCTAAAATGGGTATCATACAATTTTATGGGAAGTGAATGCGTCCAAATCATATTGATCACATCAGCCATTGAGTTCCGACTTGTCTAAACTTGTGAACCTAGCATCATATACTCTAGCGCAGTGGCTAGCATGTTTGCTTGCTGTCCCGGTGGTGAAGCGTTCGAAGCATAATTGAGACTGGAATTTTTAAAACACTGGTCCTGGCTTCCAGGTCTACCCAGTCTAAAATTGGGCACGAGAAAATGTTCTGGGAACTAAAGGCGGCCGGTGTGATATCAACGACATCAGTTACCAAGTATTTGGTTAGCAAAAATATGGGTTAAGCACCATATACATAACACACACAAAACGTTGAAAAGATTCCTTCACTGTGCTACCTGTGCTACGTAATGCAGACATCTCACGGCGTGAAAAAGGATTTTAACACTGGATTTTACAGTCACTGTAAAATGATAATGTGGCGTACAAAAATGCTGGGTATGGGCGTGTAATATGATTAATATACTAGGTACTACTACTTGAATGGGATATTTAAAGACCCATCTAATACTACATGATGTGTTGTGAGCATATTTACCTGTTCTAAGCTCATCAGGGGAGGTGACGTTGAACCTATATGGGGTAACACGGTCAGTATTACGCCGGTCACTTTTGATTTCTTAAAACTATAGTACTCATTGTGCGAGGCTAAGAATATTCCCGAGCCGCCCATGATGTTAGGAACAAAATTAACCCGTTCCTTCATCCAAGGGTTGACTAATAGGTATGATAGCACAGTCTCAAAATCTATAGAATCATAACGTGGAACTACTATCTGTGTGTGTAGACACCTCTGTTCATCATTCGTGCTTGTTTCTATGGGCCAGTCACCACGCCAGACCACACTGATGGAATGAAAAGCTCTGGTAGGTTCAAGCTAAGTTGTTTATTTATAAGTGTGTCTAAGAACATTTGCCATAATTTGGAGTTCGAATCCCTGTGTATCCACAGCTTTCAATGTTTATATTGGCTTGCGTGTCTTCATTTACTGATTTGTGCCTGCACAAAACAGAAGGAATAAAATGGTATGCTAGAATCACGAGCGGGGAGCTCATGGAGAGATCTAGACAGATAACAGTGAAAAGGTGAGGAAAAGAAGCAGGCACTGGATAGACACACATTGGGAAAACCTGAACATAGTATAAGAAGAAAGGTGTTTTTATGGAATCCACAGGACAAAGTAAATAAAGAAAGACATTAAAACACACGGAGAAGGGAAGTAGAGAAGGAATGATTAATATAAGGAGGACATGGGCGAAGCTTCATGAGACAGTTAAGAACACGGTGATTAGGAGCGAGTTGGTTCATGGCCTATGCCCTAAAGGGGCATACAGAGCGAAAGAAGAAGACAAAGTGTGTCTTCTGATCTCTACATATTTCCTTTAGTTCTGTTAGTGCCGATCCATCCATGTGAACGTATCTCTTATGCTGTTTCAATATCCTCAGCTATTCATGGGAATTAGTGTTTCCCTGCATTAAGATATTCCCACCAAAATAAACTCTTAATGGCTCTTTGTTATTTATCTTAAAGCAGGAATTCCATTTTATCTTGAGATGCTATATCTAAACCTGCCACTACTTGTGTGGTACATTTTAGGAGCCTTCAAAGCAGATGCTGGGTTATTTGCTCTGCCAGTTGGCCACCAGATGTGTGCAGTCTCTTACAACCGATGTTAGGGCTGGTCTGGGGTGTTGAGAAACTTGTACGAACCTCACCTTTAACGCAACAGCAACCACAAACCTAACTGGCTAATGGATAAACTGATGGGCAACAGTAAACTAAGTTACAGGTAACAGAAGGTTTAATAACATAACATGTGGGGGATGATTACGAAACTATAAAATTCACGGCAACGTCTCACTCAAATTTACTGTGCAGTGGCTATCATAATCATCATCCTGTGCCATGCCGATACGCGTAGGCTGTCATGTTTCGCCATCTCACGTGATCAGAGTCCTTGATCAGCTCAATGTTCTTGTCCCGAACATACCACGTGGCTAAACCATCCAGGTATTTACTTCTCTGCATACCCCTCATTCTCTTCCCCTCAATCTTGCAGGTGTCACAAAATTCTCCAATTTATTTCTTCTCATAATGTGTCCAAAAAACCGTGACTGTCTATGTCTAATTTCTCTAATCAGTTTACTACAAAGTGGCTATGCAGTACAACAAATATGTGTCTTATAATATATGGATGTAGCCTTTTGAAAAACGGAATTAGTACTTCTTATTATCGGGGTGAGTCAAACCAATACCTCATACATTGGTTATAAATTGTCTTTCACAGAGGAGCACTGTCCGGCCAGAGCCCAAGCGCTTCCTGATACCGTAAGAGTACTACTGCTACTTCTACCATTACAGCTGCTGTTACTGCTGCTACTGTTATTGCGGCTGCTTCTCATACTACTGCTGCCACAGCTACTGTCACTGCTGCTGCTTCTGCTGCTGTTTCTTCTACTGCTGCTCTTTTTCGACATCGTCTTCTTCTTCCTTCTCTTGCTTTACCTCCTGTTCTTATCAAACCCCTCCTGTTCTTCTTCAAACGTACGGTTATGGGCAGGCATTGGCAATCATAATCTCTGTTGTCTATTTTAAGGAAGTTACTGTAACTTATTATTATTATTATTATTATTATTATTATTATTATTATTTGCTGCCCGACTGTTTATATTTTCCACAAACGTCTTTCTCAATCTTCTTCTGTCACACCTGGCCTAATATGTTCCCAGAAAAGGCCAATTGTTCTATTCCACGTCTTCTGTGGATAAAAACGAAACTAAAAGAAGACTATCACTACTACATTTGTACCATTGCTTGTGTCGGAATGGGGCTATTTTAAAGGGCTGAATGATTGATATAAAGCAGCTCGACTGAGCACTCGCACCACTGTGTACAGACAAGGCTTCACCTCCAACAGACAAAAACCCCGAGAAACAGAACACAGGTCTCATGATATGCGAAGCTGACCTCATGTTCATCTCTTCCATTGACATGCCTCATCAATAGTATTTGTCGTTTTGTGATGGTTGTATTAAATGATTTAGTAAATCACAAAGCTGTCAATGTTTCGATATTTGTTTGTTTTTGTTGCCCATGATACTATCAACATTCTTCTGAAGAACCACACCTGCACCTCCTCCAGTGTCGCCATAGTATCATTTCTTAGTGCCCAGCTTTTCTTCGTGTACATACTGAAGGAAATGACAGGTCTTACCCCAACTGCTACCCATGTACAACTTAATGCATCACCCAAACGCTAAAAGGAGTCTCGTAGCAGATGATGTTTGGGTGTGATGGGTGTCTCCGTGGTGAAGTGTCCAAGCCGTCTGCCTCGTGCTCCGAAGGTTGTGGGTTCGATTCAGGGCTACGTCTTTTAGTTCACGAGTGCATGTTTCTCTGAGACTCCTGGGGGTCGTCGCTGGAGCTACGAAGTACGTGCTTTGTGTGACGCTTTCTGCAGGCCGCCCTGCGAAAATGACCGAGCCATATGGGGAAAAAAAAACCCGGTGCAATGAAGTCGATCCTCTCGACTTTTAAGACTTGTTTTTGGGTGTGATGTGTTAGTTAGATGCAAATCGTTTACAGAACGTCGCAGTCAACCCCAGTATTTTTGTTTCCTGTTAGTGTTTTCTTGGCACGTTTACGTTCAGTAGTTTGTCATTGCTTATTGAACGACTGCACTCATACTATTGTATGAAAACCAGCGCAAGACGGACTGCTTCTAAATCGCCCACAGCTGTGCTTCAATCGCGGTATGAAGTATTGAGATTTGCTATAACAGAGCTCCATCTCTGTTAGAGATAGTTAGTGGGAAATAGAGAAGGGTTTGGGAAATGGCGCACCCGTGAGCACTATTGAAATGGGGGTTGTTAGGTAAGCCTACGGGTGACGTCAAGGATAAACAGTTCCAACTCAGCCTGTGATCGGTCAAGGTGTGTTTTCATGAAGTTATACTAATTTGTACATCTGGATAATAAAACCCATTTACACTTGACCAGGGCTTTGGTGTCATCTCTTGTGATTGCATTTTACCTGTTCGCTCCGTTACAGGGAGTGAAAATGTTGCCAGTTACCAGGATGGGATGTCGCGGAGTGTAAGTTTTTCTCTACGAACAGAAAGATGGCTGTTTCTTTGTTATTTCAATACCATGGCATAATGGCAGCTGAAATTGTCGTTTGCGGAGAAATTTAACAGGGCGTCTCTGATCAAAGCTTCGCTATACAGTGTCATCAAGGCGTCTCTGATCAAATACTGCGCTGACCTGGCTGTTGTTTTTTTGGGTCCGCCATACATACTGGAATTATAAGCAGTTTGTCAGAATAATGCTTGCCATCGTATTCCAGAATAACCAGATCATTGCCTTGAGAGTCAATATGCTAGAGATCTCGTTTTACAGAAGACGTTATCATTGAACCAGCATATGACCTTGGTTGCCTGAGGGAAGATCAGAAGCCTTATTATTGAACCTGACTTCGATTGCCTGAAGGGAAGTTCATCTTTATTGAATCAAACCAAAAATCGTTTGGATCCTCAGCTCAAATTACGAGAAAACACCTGACGAAAATTTACTTCAGTCGGGAGCTTAATCTTAAATGTTTTGAACTTTGGCGATTATCAATATGTTGGGCAAAACAAGCGATCATGTCGATGTGGAACCCTCGGAAGCGGCTGGACAAACTGGGTTGCCGTCTTGCTTCATTTCTCTTAAGCTTCAAGTCGTCTAGAAGTGCCATTTTTTTCCGGGTGAAGTCGTCTAGATGTGCCCCTCCCTCGGGTGAAAAGAAGCCACAAATTTGAGAGTGTCGACAATCTGAGAAGAGAGGAATCCGGAGGCTTTTTCTTTTCAACATGATGGAATCAAGAAAACGACATACTCGTTCTTTCGTCTGTGAAGCCTACAATTGTTGAGCATACACGTCGAGAGGAATATTTGGGAGTTGGTTTTCGATTGGACCAGTGGAAAAAATATTTCAACAGAAAACGGTAATTCAAATGACCTTTTGTGTTAGATAGAAAATTTATTGATTAATCTGAACAATTTTTTTAAGAAGAAAAACTATGGATTACGTCCTTTAAGTTAATTTAAATGTGCCTATAGTACACTTATTAATATCTATTGATTGTTTTTTTGCTTTTATAAGTGTATAGTGAAATATTTCAGCATAGTTCAGCATGGCAGAAGAACAGGGTTCATTATCACAAGTTTTGACTGGAGTAGGCACGGCAATAGGTAGACTCAACACAGTCATGAAACAACAAGGAATGGCAACAGAGATTGTTAAGTTTAGTGGACAGGCGAAAGATTTTAAGAAGTGGATAACTTCAATAGAGAAGCATGCATATTTGGTGGCAGCAACAGATGAAGAAAAAAATGAAAATTGCTTATCAGGCCACGACAGAACCGGTTTCTGATCATATCCGAAGAAAATTAGAAGCTAGGGTAGGATGAGACATGGGAGCAGTTCAAGGATGATTTAGCCCATAAGTATGCTGAAATCACGGACCCCCAACATGCGTTTTCAGTGTTAAGACAATCCAAGCAAAACACTGGAGAAACTGTACAATTGTTTAGTGATAGATTGATCAACCTAGCTGAGGAAGCATTCCTGGGACAGAACGTACGAGGGGAGGAAGTAGAACTGGATGTTGGTCGGGATTTTTGTAGATGGTATAAAGTCAGATGGACTTAAATTTAAATTGAATGAGAGAAAACCCTGAGAGGTTATCACAAGCTGTAGATATAGCTGTACAGGAAGAGAATTTGAGAAGAAGATTTAGATTGAGAGTAGGACGAGATATAGGATCCAATCGAGAAGATAGGATTGAAGAGCCCATGGAAATAGGACAAACAAGGTTCAGATGGAATAGAGGAAGAGGAATACAGACGTTGCAGGAAAGCAATGAAAATGATTATGATAGAAGAAGACAAATGAGAAATCCTATAAGAGAAACAGTAGGTAACACAAATATAGTCTGTTGGGGTTGTGGCCAACGCGGACACGTTCTTAGGTTCTGTGATAACAGGCGTGCTCAGCCGAATACACAAAATAGAAATGTCAATAACAGATCAAATAGGAATTTTGAAGACAGACACAGAAGCTTTACAAGGCCAAGAACGCAGGAAAACCGGCGTCCCACCTATTGAATAGGACCTGCGGTAGGAGGGAATATAACAAGGTCCCAAGATTTAAAGAATATTTTAGTGACAAGTATAGCGGAACGAGTAGGAAGTGCTCTCAACTAGATGAAATCAAACAATTTTCAGTAAATAAAACAGATCCCAGTTCATGCATAATAGAAATAGGGAAGTATAGAATTCGTACATTAATTGATTCGGGAGCTCAGGTTAGTGTAATCAAAGAAAGTTTTCTATACAAAATAATGAGAAATTGCAAAATATTCAGGAGTCATAACAATCTACACTCTGTTACAGGACAAAATTTACAAGTAGTTGGGCAAACAATAATAAATCTCAAATTAGGAGGGATCAACGTAAGACATCTTTTTCATGTAGTGAAGGAGTTAAATAGGAACATGCTTATAGGTAGGGATTTCTTAATAAAAAACGGTGTAAGACTCTTTTTTTTGATCTGCACAAATTAAAATTCAAGGACGTGTATGTAGATTTAGAAGAGGACATGCACATATCAGCACTGGTTAGAGTTAAAATGTCTACGACTTTAAAACCACAAACGGTTAATCTGATACAGGCGAAAGTGAAAAGAAATCCGTATTATTTGGTAGGACATACAGTTAAAATAGCAGAGTTACAAAGGGAGATAATAGATGAACCTGGTTTAGAAGTTCCAGATGGAATTATGACATTAGATAAAAACTTAACTTTTCCAATAATGATTATTAACAACATAGGTAGAGAAATTAAATTATACAGAGGATGTGTAATAGCCAAAGTAGAACATGATATTAATAGCATATTAGCAATAGATAGAGTAGAAATGCCGAGAATAAATTATTCAGAAACTCCTAGGGAAAGAATTAATAACAGACATAGACGCAGAAGAAGATGGAACGTGCAGAATGATGAATTGATCCATCCATTCAGAAGACATACATCTCAAATACATTCAGTAGACAAAATAACAAGAGAACAAGAATTATTAGCACAGTTAAAAGCTCCACCAGAAAGTAAGGAAATATTAGAACGACTTATAAAAGAGAATCAAGATGTTTTTGCAATTAATGACTTAGAATTTGGAAAAACAAAAACAGTTACGATGGAAATAGATACTGGAGATCACCCACCAATTAGTTTGAAACCGTATAGAACACCCTTAAGAAATAGAGAAATTGTCGAAAAAGCAATAGAAGACATGTTTAAAGCAGGAATAATAACAAGATCAAAGTCGGAATGCTCATCTCCGATCGTCATCGTGACCAAGGCTGATGGTTCACATCGATTGTGCTGCGATTACCGGGCCTTGAACAAAATCACTAAGAATGTAGCGTACCCATTGCCGGTGATCGACGATATTTTAGGCTTACTTAATGGGTCTACCTTCTTCACTACATTAGATGCAAGGTCAGGATTTTGGTGTATACCTATGTCCCCAGATGCCCAAAAGAAGAGTGCTTTTTGTACACACGCAGGTTCTTACGAATTTCTACGAATGCCTTTTGGGGTCAAAACGGCTCCTTCTCACTATATGTTATTAATAAATCAGGTATTGGAGGGCATGCAAAAGTTTGCATTGGCATACATAGATGACATTTTGATCTACACAGCAGGAGATGTACAAGATCACCTGAAACATAGTAAAATTAGTATTTGACAGATTAGGAATACATGATGTTAAACTGAAGCTCAGTAAATGTGAATTTCTAAAAACAGAAACAAAGTATTTGGGGTACATCATTAATAGGGACGGAATTAAACCAGATCAGTATAAGGTAAAGGTTATTAGAGAACTACCCCCTCCAACTAACGTAAAAGAAGTTCGTGCTTTTATTGGTACATGTGGATACTATCGTCGTTTTATTCCAGGTTTCTCAAAAATAGCAGAGCCTATTACTAACCTGACTGGCAAATACGCTAGATTTAAGTGGGATGATGAATGTCAAAAAGCGTTTGAGTTTTTAAAAATAGCTTAACAGTAGTGCCACTATTGACACATCCAGATTTGAATAAACAGCTAATATTGTATACAGATGCTTCAGATAATGCTATAGGAGCATGTTTGGTTCAACCATATGAAGGAAAAGAATCTGGGATACCAGGAGTTAAAAATGAAAGACCAATCTATTTTTTGTCACATAAACTTAGCAAATCTCAGCGAAAATGGTCGACTATTGAGAAGGAGGCTTACGCTATCCACTATGCTCTTCAGAAACTTAATTATTATCTACATAACGCAAATTTCATTATTAGAACTGACCACATGCCTTTAAAATCTTTATTAGAAGCTCCAGTGCAGAACAGAAAAATACAGACATGGGCGTTGAATCTGCAGGGATACGATGCTAAGATAGAGTACGTAGCAGCTAGGAACAATACATGTGCAGATTTATTGTCCAGAATCCCGTATCCACAGACATCAGGAAACACGGAAGATGAAGGCGAACCCGAAATAGACGACCGAAACTGGCAAGTAAATATATTAGATTCTGCTATAATAAATAGAGAAGATTGTGAGAGTTTACCGTCGGGATCTAAGAATCTGAACCTAGAGCAGAAGACCCACATTTAATGCAATTTAATATGAAGAAGAACAAGAATTAGATCCAAAAGTTCTGGAAATAAAACCGAAATTAAAAGAAACGGGTGAGAACAAGTATAAGAAGAATTATTTAGTTTTGCAGGATGACGGTCAGTTATATTACGTGAATGAAAGAAGCGAACAGTTAAGGAAATATATTCCAAAACATTTGAAAGGTGAAATTCTAAAAGCATATCATGATGAAAATGGTCACCTTGGTCGTGATAAGTTAGTGAAAGCACTGACGAATAAATATTATTGGCCGAACTTATTTAAAACTGCTTGTAAATATGTCGATACGTGTAAAAAATGTAGATTAAGAAATATGAAAACAATCAAATGTCCCTTACAAGATACTGATATTCCACAATTTCCAATGCAGAAAGTGAGCTTAGATATATCAGGTCTTCATCCTAGAACACTATCGGGAAATTTATATCAACTACATATCGTAGATTGCTATAGTTTATGGCCAGAAATTTATGCGATTCCAGATAAAACAGCAGATACCATCATTAATATTTTTTACAGGAGTTCATACCAAGATTTAGTTGCCCACAGAACGTACTCACGGATAATGGTAAAGAGTTTGTGAACAAGAAATTTGAGAAGTTATTACAAGATTTGAATATAAACCATATAAAGACCTCGTATTATAGACCTTCTTCAAATGCTAAAAACGAAAGACAACATAGAACATTATATAACATTATAGCAAAGATTGTCGATGAACATGAAAAAGACTGGGACCTATTCCTGGGACCTGCACTAAGCGCAATACGCACAAATCAAAATGAGAGCACAGGGTTCTCACTATTTTATTTATTGCACGGGAGAGAGCCTATACTACCCATTGACAATCTGTTAAAACCAAGACGTAAATATATGGGGGAAGATTTTCAGGAAGTTTTATACAAGAAATGCACAAAGCGCATGTAAGGTTAAAGAACAATATAATTAAAGCTAGAGAAAGACAAAAAAGGTACAGAAACGAAAATACACAATTACAGGAATTTAAAGTAGGTGATAGAGTTTATTATAAGACGCATAGAAGGAACTCCAAATGTGATGCTCATTGGATTCCAGGTTATTATATTTGAGAAAGGTTAGGTACTGTATCATACATTATAAAGAACCAAATCACAGGACATGTAGCGAGGGCACACGTAGAGCACTTAAGAAGAGATAATGAAGATAAGAAAGACAATAATAATAATAATAATTATTATTATTTAAATATTGAGCACAACCCACTACTGGCAACGCCGATCGCATTCCGGCACGAACCTAAGGCCTATCCACGTCATGGAAGCACTATACTCGAGTTTCGCCCTCGTTTGAGCTCTTATGATGGTTGTTATGATAGTGTTAAATCAATGGAAGAAGAGGTAAACGCTCCATTCAAAAATACCAGACAAGCAGTGAAAAGGAGAATAGAAAGACAGAGAGAAAGAGAGGTGAAAAGACAGAGAAGAATCAGGGAAAATTCATCAAGCGACGAGTACATGCTCCTACTCGAATGGTCGTTAAGAAATTACGATAGACAGATTAGATTGGATATAGAAAGGAAAAAATTAGCGGCTGCTAGAGATAGACATACAGATGAAGAAGAAGAAATGGACGAAAATTCGGAATCTAATAGAGATAGTAGTATGAAGGAAAATATTTCTTTACGAGAAGAGGAAGATATTGATGCGGAAATAGCGCTTATACAGAAAAATTTAGAGTTACTGAAGAAATGGAGATATGGTAGATAAATTGATAGAAAAAGCTGCAGATGGCAGGATGAAAATTTTGTGCTTTAAAGAGGAAATTGATAGTTGATGAAATATAGTAGCAGTGTATTACAGATGTTTTATAGAAACTATTGGCAAATAGTTTAATTGATAGTTGTGGTGAGTGGTCTTGAGGATATGATGTGGTGTATTTTATATATACGATATGCTGCGTATTATGGATGTAAATTCTCGTCTGGTCTTGAAGATGTATTTTTATTGACATTTGATTTTGAGATTAGACTTGTTGAGTTTTCTTAAATAGATAAATAATTTATTGTTAGTCCGTAAAAGTGACTAACAATGGATAGGATGTATGTTATATTATTTTGAATAATATCTTTCTTTGAATTGGTTGGTTACCTTTATTTGATATGAGGGGAAAGAAAAATGATATTTAAAAACCTGGGGGGGGGGGGGGGGGGGTATGATATCCTGTTGTGATTTTATTTTGCTTGACTCATGATTTAAGTTGAATTGTCTTGTGTGTTGAATAGTAATTACCTTGTTTACAAATATGTTGAAAATTGTTTAAGTTAAGTTTAGTTCACAAACAGTTATGGTTTTGTCTAGAATAAAAGCAATACATGGGGCTTTATTTAAAACCCTTCGTTCAGAAAATAGTTAATAAACTACTGAGGACTAGAAGAGAGACACATTCTCTTTATGAATAATAAGTTCATGAGTACCTTGTGTTAGTAAGAAGGCTGCTGTGATAATCAGCGTTAATGTTTTAGGATAGGGAGGTTAATTACATAATGCCTACGAAGTTGTGGAAACATATGCCATACTTAAATGGGGTTACTACACAAGTAAAAGGGTTCTGGGGGAGTTAAAAATAGGAGCTGCATTAAGTCAGCATTGATTGAATATATATGGATTGGATGCCATATTGGGGAAGAAAACATTAACGTGACTAACGTCCTATAGTAGTGAGGTAAATGTGAGGAGCTAGTCATTGGAAATGGATATTGAGGGGGCTGTGAATAGCAGAGCATGTGGTTGAATATGCCAATAGACGGGGATACTTATCAGGAGGGGGTAAATATAGGAGCTGTGATAAACAGCGTGAATTAATTTAAACATATGTTCATGAAAAATGAGCATTGTAAATGGTTTCATGATGGAACATGAGACAGGTGAAATATAGTCAGTGCGTGTGGATGGCAGTACAAATATTGAGTATATATTTTCAGATCGACTTAATTTATAACAAACAGAGATATAAGTTCATAAGATGTGTTTTTGAAAAACTTTTATTTGTAAAAGTTTTTGCGTTTGCAAGGGAGGTAAATGTGATTGGTTTCTGACTATTTCTTTATATCTTCATAACTGGGTGCGCACCCCATCAATATCTTTTCTGTCTATCCTGTGTTGTTGATGTTGAGAGAGAATGAGAAGTTACGTGACGCAAACTATATACTAACGATTTTTTATGAACAATTGTAATTCTGAGTTGAAATATCTTTATGAATGTTTTTTTTTTTTGTAATGAAACCTTGTGTACTCAGAAACGAAGAAGAAGTAACAACGAAAATAGCAGTTAGCTATAAGAGAGTATTATAAGAGAGTACTATAAGAGAGTATTATAAGAGAGTATTATAAGAGACAAGTAGAGATGTTGAACTCGAAATAATAGGAATGGGGTTTAAGATGGTTTGGAGAAATAATATTGGGCTAAGATGGTAGTGAGGGAAAGCAAAATGGGAATATGTAGGTTAGGGAAGTAAGACTTTTAAGAAAAGTCTTCTTAAAGAAAAGGAGGAATATAACAGAGCTCCATCTCTGTTAGAGATAGTTAGTGGGAAATAGAGAAGGGTTTGGGAAATGGCGCACCCGTGAGCACTATTGAAAGGGGGGTTGTTAGGTAAGCTCACGGGCGACGTCAAGGATAAACAGTTCCAACTCAGCCTGTGATCGGTCAAGGTGTGTTTTCATGAAGTTATACTAATTTGTACATCTGGATAATAAAACCCATTTACACTTGACCAGGGCTTTGGTGACATCTCTTGTGATTGCATTTCACCTGTTCGCTCCGTTACATTGCGTTCGTAATCCCTTCGCGACAGCTCCGGCTGTTAGACTGTAACATATTCAAAGTGACGACATGTGTGGAGTGATGGTCACTTCGCCTCCTTGTCGACTGTCCTTCCAATACAATTTCCAGAACATTCTGAAAATTGCCTAGTGCCCATTTTTATGAGGCTAGGTTGACGTGAGGGAAAAGTAACCTTGCCTCAGCTGGGGATTGAACCCGAATTATAGTCTGGGCAAGCGAGCGCACTAACCACCGCACCGCCTAGGCTTCTCTACAACACTTGTGTGTCACAAAGCAGTGTGACGAGAGAGTTGGGGAATGGGCAGATTCTATCTTATGCAAATGAAGTCATCCCTGCAGTCTCTGTCAGAATATGACTGAAGCATAAGCAAAAGTTAGTAAAGGTCCCTTGTAAACGCCCTGGCGCCTGTTGATTATATAGTGCCAACCCTATATTTTTACACATAAATCGGTACTCGGTGAGTGATGTGGTCAGTATCACCAACTTTACTTCTCAGAACATTTCCTAGTCCTATTTTAGGCAGGGTGGACCTGGGAGTCCAAATCAGATGGCAAACTCTCCTCAATGATACCAACATATGAAAACAAGGCCACCAGGGTAGCGTCCTAGCTACCACGCCATGGCGGCACCCCGAGAACGAGATGGACTGGATGCAGCCGGATAAATATTGTCAGACATCTTCTTTGGCACTCAGAGATCCCAACAGGCAGAGCGACGCACCAGGACGGGAGAGAACACTCAAACTCTTCACTGCGTTTAACGGCAGACAAGGATGCCAAGATAACCTAACCAGCTGCTTACCCACTGCCGGCAGATGGACATGCTAAGACTCAGGCACAGTCTTGTAATACACTTTAACGTATGTATTTAAATAGTCTGGCCTCTCCAAGGACTTCACTACAATAGACTCTTATCGTTTGGAGACATGATAAAACCTGCACTGGGTTCTTTATTGCAGGTCGTCATATTTGTCTGTTCTAGGAATAACCTGAAGTTTATATCTTTGTGTTCTACCCCACTCTCACCCACAGTCGGTATGCTCTTATAGACAAGAGGTTTCCTGCACTAGTCTCAAACGCTCGAGGATTATTTGTATAAACATTACATTAAGAAATAATATATAAAAAACCGGGCACCTTCATGGGAGAAAGTCGATTGGTTTATTCTAGGCAACCAGTGCTCTGCACTCTTTGACATTCTTGTAATTTGGACAAAGGCACAACACGAAACTAGATGAAGAAAACACAAGTAACAGCAAATTGAAAATAATTACAAGAAACAATAAACAAATATGGTTATTGAGAAACAATATGATGAGATGTTTAATAGCAAAGAAGAGAAGACTGTATCATAAATTCACTGATTTTCTTGAACACAAAGTAAACCGACTTGAGACGCACATTAACATAATAATTATGTGAAGTACTTTCAATAGCCAACAGGTACAAGCCACTCTCTGCCAATGCACTCTTTATTCTACGCAAGTCAGTAGTGTAATCAACATCATCATCAAGTGACTTGTTGATTGCTGTGTGAGATCATGCTTCCCTTGCGATTTCAATCCACATTATCAGTTCGTGTGTCTCTCGTTGTCTTGTTCTATGTATCTTTCCACAAATACTTAGAATGGTCACAACATGTTTCAATATTTCTCTTCTTATAATGTGATCTAGAATGACAACTGCCTATTTCTGATGTTTGTGATAAGTTATCATTGTATTTTAGCCACTTTCAAAACATTTAGATTACTTATTTTGGCTGTCCAAGAAATTTTCAGCTTTCTTCTGTAAAATCACATTTCTGCCCTGAGGTTTCAAGAGGTTGTTTTGTATGTTTACCAATTGTCCGGGATTAACAGCCACGTGTTAAAACTGAACTATGAAAATTGCACGAATTTTTTTTCCTAACCTCAAGAAATCGATTGATTGCATAAAATGTTCCCCATATTACAACATGCAGCGCTTGCTTGTCCTAATCTGTTCTATATCTATTTGATACATCTTCAATCTGATGTTATCCATGTGCCTAGATATCTGCATTTTTTTAGCTTGCCTCCCCCCCCCCCCCCCCCCCCAAAAAAAAAACACCTTATACGTTAATTCTATACTTAGGTACGATCTGTTTATGTGACATTACGATTACTTCTGTCTTCTTATTGTTCAGTCCGAGGCCAATTTTGTCACTTGCTGCAACCACTGTATCTACCATTTCCTGTTGTTCCTTCTGACTTGTTGCTGCTATCAAAACGTTGTCATCAGCTTAACCTAAGTTATTTATATCATAACCACGAACCGTCATCCAATGCATATTTTCTGTTTCATTGCGTGCTCACTGCGTAATGCAACCTTGAGCGTCTGCGACTTAGGGGTAAGTGAACGCAGTTTCACAATTCCCTGACATAGAGGGTCACAACTTGTGGAGCATCTGGTTCAATGTTGGAAAACTGAACAAACAAAGAATAATTTAGGATAACGGTTTGTCGCCTGTTAGATGAAAGGAATGTGATCATGCTAATGTAATCCAACCCCTGTGTCAGAATGTGCAGCTTCCGTGTCAAAATTGTGTGATCTAACAAAGGGAATGTCTTTTTGAAGTTAATGAAGACAGCTCATACAATTTCCCGTCATTAATGCATGAAAGCCAACTGTACCATTTTAGTGTCAGTAGTATGGCAAGAATGCTTCGGTTTGAAGCCAGATTGCCTTTCAACGGGTAGTTTATTAGTAGTTAAGTGTTCAAGTGTGATGAGGTGTGTTCAAGTATAGAGCGGTAGATGTGTGGTATTCTTCTCTGGAAGTTTGAAGAGATGAAAGAAATGATATGGGTCTATAACTGTTTGAGTCATTAGGGTGACCATATTAGTAAAGTGGGCACACTTTGTGGGTTTGAATACTTCAGGAAAGTAGTTATGTATTGACTGTATATTTAGGTTAGTTTTTCAGTCAACTGGTGCAGCGTAGCGTAAAATTATCTAGCTAATGATGTCTAGTCCCGATGAGTTGGTGTTTTCTAAGTTTACAAGGTATTTATGAATGACAGGAACAGTTCAGAACGGTTTATAACTGAGAACCGACGTAAGTAGATGATCCCTTTTCACGATATGCGGTCTGTTTGGTATTCGGTGCTAGCTTCGAATTTGTCGACCGGTCGGGACTAGATGGCTGATGTGGCAGATACCGCGCCGTGTTTTATGTTTGCAATGACATAATTCATCTACCATGTGAATGTTGTAATATACAATCTCTAGGAAAGATTTTAATGGATTTATTTCTGCCATGAAATTGTCACTGAGCTGAAATGCCCATGGAGATGGTGTTCGAGAGAATGTCAAGTTGATGTCTTTGATTTGTGTCTTCGGGTTCTTATTGCCGCACACGTCTTTGATTTGTTTTGACAGGTTCTTATTGCCGCACATGTCTTTGCAGTTTCTCTAGTTTTCTATAATATTTCGGAAATGCAATTTATTTTCTTTGCGCAGACGAGAGAGAGAGAGAGAGAGAGAGAGAGAGAGAGAGAGAGAGAGAGAGAGAGAGAGAGAGAGAGAGAGAGAGAGAGAGAGAGAGAGAGAGAGATGGGTAGACAGACAAATAGAGAGACAAATAGACAAACACAGATATACGGATAGACAGAAAAGTATACAGTCATTTAGACAGACAGAAAGACATGTAGATATACACATTAACAGACCGAGGTAGGGCGAGGAAGGGAACTTGCCATCACATTTCATTATGCCGTGGCCTAGATTATGTGATACACGAACCTCAGTTTCTGCCATTGAACTACCTGTACTATTACTGTAAGTGAGCCAGCTTTAATACATACCTGTCATGCAGGTAACCCTCTGACTAATTGTCTGCGGCTGGAGAAAGAGTTCATGTTCTCGACTAACGGAACAACTGCTTGGTTCTCAAGTTTATTATGCAAACATCATACTTTCTACAGGAGCAATAACCCATTTTCAGCTTGTCAAGCAATGAGGTTTTTTTATTCACTGCATAATATAGGCAGCTGATTGTTTTCATTGTCTACCGTCACAGCAACTATTGTTTTCCCTGAAAACTGTTGAAGCAACTATTGTTTTCCCTGTAAATTGTTAAAGTAACTATTGTTTTTCCTGTCAATTGTTGGAACAAATATTGTTTTCCCTGTCAACTGTTGGAACAACTATTGTGTTCCTTGTCAATCGTTGAAGCAACTATTGTTTTCCCTGTCACCTGTTGAAGCAACTATTGTTTTCCTGTCTATTGTTAAAGCAACTATTGTTTTCCCTGTCAACTGTTGAAGCAACTATTGCTGTCACTGTGAACTGTTGGAGCAACTATTGTTTTCCCTGTCAACTGTTGAAGCAACTACTGTTTCCCCTGTCAAATTTGGGAGCACCTATTGCTTTTTCTGTCAACTGTTGAAGCAACTATTGTTTGCCCTGTCAATTGTGGAAGCAATTATTGTTTTCCCTGCCATCTGTTGAAGTAAATATTGCTTTCCTGTCAAATGTTGAAGCAACTATTCTTTTGCTTGTCAACTTTGAAGCAACTATTCTTTTGCCCGTCAATTGTTGAAGCAACTATTGTTTCCCCTGTCAACTTTGGGAGCAACCATTGTCTTCCCTGTCGACTGTTGAAACATCTATTGTTTTCCCTGTCTAATGTTGGAACAACTATTGTTTTCTGTATCAACTGTTGAAGCAACTAGTGTTTTCCTTGTAAACTTTTGGAACAACTTTATTTTCTTTGTCAACTGTTGAAGCACCTATTGTTTTCCCTGTCAGCTGTTGAAGCAACTCTTATTTTACCTGTTAACTTTGAAGCAACTAGTGTTTTCCCTGTCATCTGTTGGACAAACAATTATTTTCCCTGTCAAGTGTTGTAACAACAACTGTTTCCCCTTCAACTTTTCAAGAAAATATTGTTTTCGCAGTCAATTGTTTGAACAACTATTATTTTCCATTCAGCTGTTGAAGCAACTATTGTTTTCCCTGTCAATGGTTGAAGCAACTATTGTTTTCCCTGTCATTTGTTGAAGCAACTATTGTTTTCCCTGTCAACTGTTGAAGCAACTATTGTTTTCCTGTCAATTGTTGAAGCAACTATTTTTTCCCTGTTAATTGTTGGAACAACTATTATTTTCCTGTCAGCTGTTGAAGCAACTATTGTTTTCCCTGTCAACCGCTAAAGCAACTATGGTTTTCCCTTTCAACTGTTGGAAAAAATATTGTTTTTCCTGTCAACTGCTGGAACAACTATTATTTTCCTTGTCAATCGTTGAAGCAATTATTGTTTTCCCTGTCAACTGTTTAAACAACTATTGCTTTACCTGTCAACTGGTAAAGCAACTAATGTTCTCCCGGTCAACTGTTCGAACAACTATTGTTTTCCTGTCAAATGTTGGAACAATTAATTTTTTCCTGTCAGTTGTTGAAACAACTATTATTTTCCCTGTCAGTTGTTGGAACAACTATTATTTCCCTGCCAGCTGTTGGAACAAATATCGTTTTCCCTGTCAGCTGTTGGAACAACTATTTGTTTCCTTGTCAATCGTTGAAGCAACTATTGATGTCCCTGTCAACTCTTGAAGCAACTATTGCTTTACCTGTCAACTAGTGAAGCAACTAGTGTTTTCACTGTCAACTGTTGGAACAACTATTGTTTTCTCTGTCTTCCGTTGAAGCAATTTTTGTATTCTCTGTCCACTGTTCCGTTTAGTTTCTCCGTTCGCGCGCTGTTAATTCAAGCATAGTCCACACACGGGATATTACCACCAGTAGTTGTTACTACTGACGAGAGCACTAGACTACTGTTGGCTCATGGATTAGCTTTCCCTATTATCAACGTCCTCCAACATCAGGCGAACCCCCTCCGTCTTCAGAGGTACTTTTAATTTACATCCCCACGTCAAGGACAAGAAGTCAACATTTTAGTCCAACTGGGCGGCATATGGATTTAACCCACTCATCAGCCATCAGAGCGAGGGAAGTTTAAAGTAAGCGCATTTATACTTTCCGCCATGCTGACCTCCCTCTATATCTGTTTAGGCATTTATTGCTTTCTCTGTCAACTGTTGGAGCAATTATTGTTTTCCCGTAAAACTGTTGGAGCCCCTATTGTTTTCCATGTCACCTTTTTGGAAAACTATTGTTTTTCCTGTCATCTGTTGGAGAAATTATTCTTGCCACCACTAACTGTTGAAGCACCTATTCTATTTACAGTTACTGCTGAGCAACAAAGGTTTTCTTTATTAAATGTGGACGCAAGTATTGTTTCCGCTACCCACTGTTCCATCGACTTTTGTTTCTGTTTGGGCAACTATTGTATTACTTGTCTACTGTTAGAGGAATTATTAGTTACCTTTCAACTGTTAAAGCAACTATTGTTTCACCTGACAGCTGTTGAAACGCGTATTTTATTTACTGTTTTCTGCAGGAGCAGATACTGATTTCCCTGTCAATTGTGGAAGCAACTATAATGTTGTCTAATTTTATAGGAAATCAATCGAAAGAAGTAGAGACTAGAGGACGCACTAGACAACATAAAATTTGAAAGCTATAGTTACCGACCGGGATTCGAACCTATCACCTCCAAATGGCGGAAGCGCCTGGCTGCAGGAACAAGTGTACTTCGACGCATGACCAACTAGATGCTGCTCTATATCAAGTATCTTCATAGGGAAAAGCTACACGACTGAAGGTCAAATGTACATCTACGTCATAAGTTGGTTTGAGAATTAGCAATAAGGAATTGAATAATAAATATCCCATAATGTTTTCTGCGCTGTAGCAGAGAATCAATGAAGAAAGACCCAGTGTGTGCTTCAATGTGAAAATTCACAGCCAAAAGAGAAAGACCACAAGAATAAAGGATACTGTAAATAGACCGTGAGAATAAAGAGAAGACTATTTATTGTCAGATTGCCTAAAACAACAAAATCCGCCACAGCAGCGATACATATTAAGAATCAGCGAAATACAATTGAGTAAGAAAACAAAACGCAAGTGGAGCTTTCCTTGCAATGAATAAATTATCAAGATCAATAAATGAGCGCAATATTTGTAGTTTAATGTCGCATGCACCAGATACTCAGACCACTTCAATATTTCCAATTATTGAGACGGCACTTGATTGACTGGTAGATTAAAGTTCAGCAATGGCAAATATTTGCTTAACCGCTGAATGCGGGAGGGGGCGGGGGATGAACAGGTTGATAGGCTGGCAGGGAATGCACCTCTTGGTAGTCGATCACCAAAGGACAGGGGAGAGGAGGTCAAGCGCCCGTGGGACCAGGTGAAGAAGGCGGGGGAACAGATTGAGAAACCGTATGTGGAAAGAACGATATTGTGGCAGGGGTTCTGGAAGAATCTCAAAACTGAGAGGGAAGACAAGGAGAACTTTCAATCAGATAGCAGTGGGACCGATTAGTAGTATGACTCTTCGCTGACTGTTAAACGAGGGGACGGAGCGCGTATGGGAATGTGCAGTGATGTCGGTTCTTAGCTCAACTCAACTTAACTTTTTAAAATAAAAAAAATACATTGCTGATTCCTGATTTTTCCTATGTCACGTGCCTTATTTTACACACTGAGGAAATAACACACACACTTTGTGTTCGTTCCCGCGCTTTGAACTCCAGCGTAATCTACACACGTGTTACTTCTACTAGTAATTGAGACTACTCGTGAGTGCACTGGACGGAATGTTGCGTTTGGATTAATTTTCTTTATTCCCAAATGTCCTCCGCCGTCAGGCGAATCCACTCCGACGTCTTAGGTACTTGTAATTTACGTCCCAAAGTCAAGGAAGAGCAGAGGCAGACGCAAAAATTAGACTTGCAAACGATATGAACAATTATATGAACAAGAAAATGATTCCAAAGCAAAATAATGTCTGCTTTTAGTGCTCTCAGACCAAAATGGAGCTCAATATAAGGAGTTAATTGCGCTACCACTTTCTTCCCTGATTATCTGCAACAAATGATGGCAGCAGCATTCTGTTCTATGCTCTTAAGTTTCTCCTTTTTCGAGAAGCAATTCCTTTTCAATGCTTTTCCGTGTACAGTTGCTCTTTCGTCAAGTAACAATTCATTTTCCCTGTTTTTTGCGTTTTCAGTGTCTCCTTTAATCAAGTAGCAATGTCTTTCTATGCTTTTATGTGTACAGATTCTCCTTTTGTCAAGCAACAATGTCAAGGCATTTGAAAAGTTGGAATGTATCAGTATATTTCTGTTAACTCTAGGCAGTCTAAAGAATGTGATGATTACGTTTAAATGTGCTGATTGGCTCTCACAGAAGACAAATAACAAATGTAGCTGTGAAAGAATACATTAGATAACGGACACATTGAACATATATTACATGTTTTATGGGAAGAAATTTCAGCCAAAGCACGAGGTTGTTTCAAATTAAAATCTTAAAAGTGGGATAGAAATTACAATAACTATGCCATTGTCATGTAACCTGTCAATATTGATGTTAGGGATGTCAAGAGTATTAAGAACATGACATCACGGTGCATAAGAACGAGGTGAAGTTATAAAGACAGTTTAAAGATGGCAGACCCACTCTTGACACGCACCAAGAGGAGTAGAGTTCTGTAATTATTTTTTTTTTAAAATCTGTAAAGAGGTGAAACCTACAAAATTCATGGGTGAACGAAGGTGCTGTGTGGTGATGCTTGCCTATCAGCCCAGCAAGTGTATGAGTGGAGTAGAAAGGTTCAGAACGACGTGAGTTCTGTGAAATAGTACAACAAGTGGTGAATGAGTGGTTACACACGCCACCAAGAGAATATATTTCTAACGGAATCCAAGCACTTTATCGGCGCCGGAGGACTTCTCCCACTAGGCTTAAATGTGTAAACATCACTAATTATAAATTAATATTTGCCTGCTGCCAGACTATTTTCTGTGCCAATGTTAGATAAGTATAGAATCCACGTCTGCTAATAATTCGTTTAGACAGCATCGTTACCAATCTCTTATTTGTTATTTACAGTAATTCATTATTCAGTCATGCTCCCGTGTGAGTTTTTAAAGTTATCGCAATGTTCTGTTTTAAAGAACAACAATTTGAATAAAGCAACACGAAAGAAGGATATTCTAGTTACTATTTTTCTCTGGCGCAAGCAGCTTAGGTCTAGGCTCGCAGTATCTACTCTTTGGAGAAATTCACATGTTAATTCCAGAAGATTTTAAGTGTAGTTTTATGTTGTTTTAGCGCTAGAGATATTTTTAAGTTCGTTTATAAGTGTCCTATATTATCACAATACACATTCATTCAAAATTGCTCGTTTCCTTCAGTGCATATGTATAGTAATTCAGCCAATTCTGTTCTTACTGCATCGGTTCTGTACAGTTGTAAAACAGAAATCAAAATAATGGAGATTTCGGTTTAGTCGGTTTAGTCGTCGGATCAACATCACGGCACGCGGGTTTAACCCATAAGTGCTCCGTTTCCTCCTAACTCAAACCTGAGTCTGGAGAAACTCAGCTCAATGCACGAACTCCGTTGCACCGGCGAGGATCCTGAAATACTTTGGGTAGATTTTTAACTCGAAATTTTGCCTGGGCAGCGCCAGTTCGATTTCCAACTGCCAAGGGATTTTTTACGTGCGCAACAATACACATGGGCGTCCGATCTCACTACCCAGAGACCAGGGGAAATTTTATTACTGTCCTCACCGGGGCCTGAACCCGGGACCTCCAGCACTCGAGGCGGACACCATACCTCGAGACCACTCATTTCCCCCCCCCCCCAGATAATAATGGAGATAATCTTGTCCTGTGATGTTATAAGAGATAACGTGTGTATTATTTCGTTTCTCTGAAACATTAGTTAATTTACAGCGTGCTATGTCAGAAACAGCTTCTGGAAAATGTTGCCAGATTGATCCCGTCTCACCTAGCCAGCCAGGAGTCTGTTGGTCAGGTACCGTGTAGTCTCCTCTTCCGACGTGCACCTCTTCTATTAGCTGGAAGCAACGAACGCGCCATTTTACATAGCCAATACAAGTGCTCTACCCAGGGAGTCCGTCTAACCTAACGCTTAAAGGCATTCCATTCAACTACAGACACAGGGAAGATCGTTGATGAGCAGAATGGAGCCCACAGGTCTACAAACTCAATTATGAAGATGGAGGCTATTGCGATCACTGCCGCTTTGAGGTGGCTAGAGGGTAATGGCGTCACTAGAGAAATTAGAATCTTGATTCTCTGTCCATATTGCTTAAAGTTCAAAATAGACAGACTTTACATGAATGGGTACCAAGCATAGATACTTCTCTTTGAAAAGGCTTATGTGGACATATTATCCGGGTTATGGGATATATTGTCTGGGTTATGGGATATATTTTCCGGGTTATGGGATATATTGTCTGGGTTATGCTGACGTGCGGGGTAACAAGTGATCGAATCTGATGGCTTCAATATCGCCAGCAGTTGGAACACTCAAGACGGACAAGACACACATTCTGAAGACAAGGAACGAGTTTTATTCAAGATACAATAACAAATGAAATAACATATTTTAGGATGCTTGTACCAAACAAGGAGTGGAGAAAGAATCCCATGGTTGTTGTTGTTGTTGGTTCTGAAACGACCAGCACCTACACAGTATAACATTTGCCGATAAAGATGAAATCTGTGGATTTACCCAAATGCTGTAATGTCGATCCTAAGAAACAAACTGAGGATGAGTTCGTTTTCCGAATACATCATTAGGTTAACGAGTGCACATTTTACCTCGAGACCCGCGGGGGTCGTCGCTGGAGTTATTTGATTTCGTGATCAGTGCGACTCTTTCAGCAGGCCGCACTGTGGTAAGAGATTGAGCCATATGGAATAAAACCCGATGTAATATAAGTTGATTCTCTTGCCTTTAAACCTTTATAAAACTAGGAGGAACTGTCTTTATATTTAGTGACCAGCTAGATTGTTTCCCGAGTTCGAAACACAGCGGTGCTGATTTTTTAGAAAAAGGTATAGGGTACCGGTCGTTCAGAAAGCAATGGTAAACTATTGAACGTAAAACTTGCTCAGGAATCACGAACAGCCAAAATGCTGGGGTTGACTGCTACATCCTGTGAAGGACATGCAACTAAATTTAAAAAAAAATATTAGCTTGTCTTGACAAGTACCAACTTTCTCCAGGCCAATCCGTTCTAAATGCATAATCATTATGCCCTTGCTGATAATGATACCCGTACGCCCTCTTTCCGTTGTCAGCTGTATTATATTAAGTCTTGTGCATATTCGTCCGAGTGATTCCACCTTTTAAATGTCCCAATTTATTCATTTTTATTAAGTTTCTACAAGCAATGACACATGTATATGTATTCTTCTTGAAACGTCTTTGTTTGTGCGTGCTTAATACGCCGGAAATATTCATTCTCTCTCTCTCTCTCTCTCTCTCTCTCTCTCTCTCTCTCTCTCTCTCTCTCTCTCTCCCCACCCCCCGTCCCTAACAGTCAAGTAGAGGAAACGACCCTTTTCGCGCCATGAGGCGTATTGGATACTTGGCGCCAAAGACATCTTTCTGAGACCAATCGACACTCGCTCCGTGAGATGGCCAGTACCACACCGATCGCCTTTACTTCTCACACAATTTCTTGGTATCTGTTTCAGGCTCGATGAACTGGTGATCCCTATATAAATGGCAAATAAACCCGTCTTTAGAGGGGACTCGAACGCATGACCACTGTGTCGGCCCGCAAGCGAGTGGGCTAGACACTGCGATAACCCGTCTCTCTGTTAACGAGCTAATATCAATTAATTACACTCATAGAAACGATATTTCAAAACATGAACTCTAGCAAAACCAATGAACATTTTATGTGATATTCACTGGCACAAGAATGGAGCATTATGGGGCAGCCGTTTGCCGTGAAGTTGGAGCCACGACTAACGACAAACTAAAGCTAATGAAAAAAATATATATTCTAACCGTATCTTCAGAGGCAACATGATAAACATGCAACCCTGTGAACAGAAGTAACACATTTTCATAGCCAATAATATACATTTGTTTAAGGAAACATTTTAAGTAATGTATGCTCATAAACTGGTTTGTGTTATATGGTGGCACACGATACACTAACTCAAGCTTCAGTCTTTGAAAATATGAAATTCTTAGGTAAATATTGTCTTTGTAGTAGCACTTAAGTCCGCTACTTATCTATATAGTAGTAATACAGTAGCCACTTCAGGTCGGATGAAAACACATGCGATTCTTCAACATTCATTTATACCAGTCTATCAGACGGTTAATTTCCTCTTTACTCCTGAGTTTTATCTATTCAGTAAGAATATGGTAATAAGAATATATTAATGCGAATGTATCGCGGACGTCAGTGGAGTTGATAGGTGCATACGTTGAAAATGTCATGACGTCTGCATTCGTCGTCCGCTAGAGGACTGGCCACTTATTCCTTCGTGCGTACAGGCCTGCTACACGTGATGGTGGTAGTACATCACAGGTCCATAACGGGCTACTGCCTCGGGACTTGTGTATGTGTGTGAGCATCTTCTTGTTGTTGTTGTTGTTGTTGTTGTTGTTGTTGCTGTTGTTGTTGTTGTTGTTGTTACTGTTGTTGTTGTTGTTGCTGTTGTTGTTGTTGTTGTTGTTGCTGCTGCTGCTGCTGTTGTTGTTGTTGTTGTTGTTGTTGTTGTTGTTGTTGTTGTTGTTGTTGTTGTTGTTGTTGTTGCGAATTTATTAATAAGAATTTGGAAATTAGATTAGCCAACTATTCCCCAGTGCATTCAGGTCTACAAAATGTAATGATTTTAGAACATCTCAGAGCCACAGAAGGTTTGTGCTTCAGACCTTGTGTGTGAGTGTGTGTGTGTGTGGTCTGTGTATGTGTGACGTCAGACGCAGCAGGTGACTAACACGCACGGTATTGTCAACAACGCTAGGCCGCCGGCGTAGATGCATTTTGACAAAAGAAGTCCCGTTGGAAAGATGCAAGCTTATCAATGATCTGGTCCATGTAGAGTGATAAAAATTAATACATAAATGCTATAATGGGTGTTGAATGCAAAACATGTAATCATTGGCATTGCAATTGCCATGAATATTCCATAACAATATTAAATGTTCATAGTTGGATGACAACTGCCATGTCCCGCCATTGAAATACCACAATATACCGCGTGCCATCTTTATAATTTTAGTTTGATATGGCATTGCCAATTCTAATAGTCGAAAACTACATAATCATAAGTAAAAATGGATGATAAAGTTTTAAAAAAAAACATACTAGAACAGTGCACAAAGTCTAGTTAAAACGAAATAGACGTGTATAATTACGTCTTATAAAGTCAGTCTGTACTTCTCTCCAGGACACGGATTTGAGAAGACGAGAGTTATAGATTCGTAGCTCGTGGAGGCAAACATAATATCCAGTAATCGGTTTTTGTTTTAGTGCGATCTTGAAATAATCTGGGAATTTAATGTCACACAGTGCTCTATATATCCTTAAATCGGAGAGACAAAAACAAGAAACCGAAAATTAACGGAAAATACGCCAAAACTAAAACGTAGTGCCTAGGCTTTCCTTATGAGCTCTGCAGCACAAGGATAGCGCATTCATTAATGAAACAAATAGTGCCTACCTGAATATACAAAAGGGGTAAATCCAGTGGGATTTAAAGTTCTTAACCATTTGAGAATAAAGTAGGCTCGTTCGTCCATTAGTCGACATGCATTGTAGGGTACAGTGTTACAACCCTTTGGTTTATTCATGGGCCCCTGCAACGCACGCATAGTTGATACATTACTGACCCCACTGGTATCATTATTATTATCAGACAGTTTACCCAGTTTCCGTTTTATTGTAGCTGGCCAGACGACATATGTTATATCCCCCCCCCCCCCCCCCCCCCCCCCCCCCGCATACCCTATTACAGGACATCGCTGTCAACACCAGCATTTACCGCTGTTGTTGATTTCTTGGCAAGATTACGCTCAGTAGTTTGCCATTGCTTTCTGAGCGGCCGGCTCACATGTCCCGTAAGTAACGGGCGCGGAGAGAACCGCTACCGATTTCTCGCGCAGCTGTGTTTGCTCACGTGGACAAATGGGATAAGGAGAAAATCGCTATCTCCTAGGCCAGGGAGATATGTTGTATACAAGATACATAATTGCATCCTCTTTGAAAGTAGTAAACTAATGATTTGTATAGTAGGTTTTGTCTCTCTTGTGTATTTGCTGCGAAAGATTGTTGAGCTCAATGAGCTCAGCTGAGCACTGGGTAGATTTCCAGAATTTAATTAAACTAACTGAGTTCAGCCAAGCACTGGGTTGGATTCCAGAATTTTGTGAGATTGAATGAGTTAACTAAATAATAAGAAGATTTTCAGTTTTATGAGCACACTGAGCACAGGGTTGGTTTATAGAATTTTATGGGACTGAATGAGTTGAGCTCAACAATCTTTCGCAGCAAATACACAAGAGAGACAAAATCTACTATAAAAATCGTTAGTTTACTACTTTCATGTGAACTAGTATACGTGAATGATTAACACTTCACAACCCTAGAGAATACATGGGGAGGGGGGGGGTGTTGCGTTGCGTGGTCTCAAGGTATGGTGTCTGCCTCAAGTGCTGGTGGAGGTCCTGGGTTCAAGCCCCGGTGAGGACTGGGATTTATTTCACGTGGACTTCTAGCAATAAAATGTCTCCTGGTCTCTGGGTAGTGAGATCGGACGCCCGTGTGTATTGTTGCACACGTAAAAAATCCCTTGGCAGTTGGAAATCGAAAAAGAGTAGCCTAACGGCGCTGCCCGGGCAAAATTTCGAGTTAAAAATCTACCCAAAGTATTTCAGGATCCTCGCCGGTGCTACGGAGTTCATGCACTGAGCTGAGTTTCTCCAGACTCAGGTTTGAGTTAGGAGGAGAACGGAGTACTTATGGGTTACACCCGTGTGCCGTGATGTTGATCTATTGACTAAACTAAAACTAAACTAAACTAAACTCCTAGATAAATACCTGCAATATGATTCTATTCACCATATATGTACTTCATGCAGTAAAATAGCTTAATAGAATAGTGGAAACTTTATAGCCTAACATACTTTAACGATTAATAGAATAGTCGAAACTGTTATACTGAAACAATTTAACGGAATAGCGGGGAATTATCACTGCAATAATATGAAAGAGGAACTATATAATAAGATCTCGTATGTAAGTCCAAACACGAAGAAACAAACACGTGAAGAAGAAAAATCTGAAACCAAGACATTCCCACATGTGCTCCACTCACTTCTTCAGTGGCCAGCTATGTGTTTCCATGCTTATTGTAATAGTGGGGCAGCCTGACTAAATGATTGGTCCACTTATTATAGTAAAACAGTTTAATTGGATCTTAAGTCTTAAAAGTCGAGAGGATCAAAAAAAAAAAAATTCGAGACTCTTCAAGCCGAAGTGGTCACGCCGTCTGCCTCGCGCTTCGAAGGTTGTGGGTTCGATTCCATGCTACGACTTTCGGTTCACGAATGCATTTTTCTCGGAGACTCCTGGGGATCGTCGCTGGATCTACGGAGTTCGTGCTTTGTGCGACGCTTTCGGCAGGCCGCCCTGCGGAAAGAGACCAAGCCGTATAGGATAAAACCCGGTGCAATGAAGTCAATCCTCTCGACTTTTAAGATTTTTTTAGACTTCTCTTTAGAACTGAATAGTAAAAAAATAAATAAATTAATATATGTTTTCAAAGTCCGTCAAATTTCAGAGTAAGCATTTTTCTCTGAACTTTAATGAATTAAAGGTAAAAGTTACAAGATTACACTTATTAAATGAACAGCACGAAAAAGTTGCAAAAGCAAGAACGCACTTAACGTCGGCAATTCATAACTAGCTGAAGTGGCCCGGAAAGAAGTATCTGTAGGATAAGGCTAGAATGACTAAATTACCGTCTTTTATGTCAGGGTGAAGGTTTCGGCTTGTCAGATATTGTGGCTTGGATGTGAAGTACTGGGCTTTGATATACACTACGTTACGGCATAATGGAGCGAGGAAACAATTTCTCCTCCTTACTACCCTGTCTACCAAGACCATTCTGAAAATTAGGCGATGCTTATTTTGCCATAATGGTCGATATAATTGACGAAAGTCGTATCGTTTCACTAATATGGCTTCAAACCAGAACCATTGTTTTCATAACCAAAGGCGCAAACCGAAGTCTTATAATATAATGTATAAATGATCTATACTTTATGTGGAAACTCTGATTTGTGTGGACACGCCAAGAAAAACTACAACATGAACTTTCCAATAAGTTTATTAGCAGGCTACAAACTGAAACACAAGCGCAAGGAAACATGTGTGATACTGAGTGGGGCGTCCTGCGCTTGCCGTTCTTAGAAACTGTCTATAGAAGTATATGTTTAAAAAAAACAACAACCTTGAAGCAATTTCCTGCTATGGGTCTGAGTTGTCAAAGCGCTACCACATTTTGAGGCATGAGAGCAAGGAAGAACAGGTGATCAATCTTTATCTCACTTTGGCAAGCGTCGAGCCCAGTTGTCGAACCCACATCTGACCGCGCTTATGACATTACCAACACATTTTCTATCAAATTCGTCCTCTCCTTCGCTTGAAATGTGCCTGTTTCTGCAATGTTGTCTCTTGTATGAATTTCAATGTCTTTCTTAGTTCACTTAGTGGTCCTTTGAGTTTATCTTCGACTGTTGTTTCTGTAGACCAGAAGGTTTGCCTAGATATGTCTTTTTTGTATGGCAATTTTGGACTATGTGATATGCTGTCTGCGGCGCCAAACCATATGTACACATGGCTTATTCATAAAGTGGTAATCGTCTTGAGCTGGTGTTTGACTTTCTGATTGATTTGATGATTCTGTTCGTTTGGTGATATGTAACAGTTACATCAGAAGTTTCTATTGCTCCTTCCTTAGCTAGTCGACCAGCTCTCTCGTTTCCAGTCAGATGGTATCCTTTGTATGTTGACCTCACGCTGGCTGTCTTGTCCAGAAAGTAGTGTCCTGGTCCCTAGTATTATTTGGGTATTCTATGTACAGCTATCAACGTCCCTAAGGCACCAGCCCGAAGTCTATGAATTAACTGGTATTTATTTACACTGGGTTATGTAGATTCCAGAGCTATACCGGTCGAAAACAGTTTCCAAGGAGATTCCCTATCATTGTTGCTAAAGGCCTTTTCATAGTCCACGAATCCACTACTGAGTGGCAATTTAGGTTTCATGTTTACAAAGCCATCACGATTACTAATTCCATAGTGAGCCAGTTACAAGTTATGAAATGTTCTGAGTGAATAGTCGGTTGATGTGATGAAAAAGGGCGTGAACCAAAGCAGAAAATAAACAAAAATAAAAAACATCATGAACTTCACAACAGAAAGACGCAAGTTTGTAGTGTCTGTGTATGTTTGTATGTGACTATAAAGCACAATTTCTGAGGTAGTTGACCCTAGGATAGACCTTACAAGCGGTACATTGTCAATATGGGAAGAGTACATCGCTGAAATCAAAAGTGTGGGAATTCTCATAGCCATGAATAACACGCTACAAGCCGTTCTGTGACTATTGCCCCGTATTCCAGTTCTATTTCTCGCTATCACTTAAAATTTAAATACCCACTTAGCGCAAGTTAAGTTGTCCTAAATGCTTCAAGTGCTGGCTTTCACGGCTTCAGACAAGTCCTGCTTACAGCTTGGCGGGAAGATTCATTAAACGTTTTACATTAATTATGTGTTGTTGAAAGTTTGAGAGATTGTTTCAAATTAGTGATATATTGCTAGCTCAGCAGTGCATGATTCATGACAATGACTAGTTGTTGTGATGTTTCATTTAACTGTCATAAAAACTGCCATTACTGCCTATAGTGCCTTGCGGTGTAGGACAGGGAGGTCTTGAGCCTGAGGAATTAAAGCTGCTTGGCTGGTGCAGGTTAGGATTTCCTACATCCAACCCCCTCCCCCCCTCCCCCCCTCACCCCCCCCCCCCCTCCCCCCTTCCCCCCAGGAAAAAAAAATATATCACCTTACCCTGGATTCGAACCCGAGTCTTTCTAATGGAAACCCGGCAGTGTAGCCACACCGCCAGACGCTCCTCGTTTCATTTAACGCTTATTTGTATTATCATGTAGCAATTCCTTTACAGAAAGACCTTCACAACAGCACACAGGGAATACTCTACATCTTTTGCCAGTGTCCTTGCCTCATGCATGGTCATCCATTGGGTGTCTTTAATACCCCTTGGGTGAGAAATGGTTACCTTACAACATCAGGAGAGAGAGAGAGAGAGAGATAGGGAGGGAGAGAGAGGGAGAGAGAGAGGGAGAGGGAGGGAGAGAGAGAGGGAGAGAGGGAGAGAGAGAGTTAATTACGACACATTGTGTAAGGAAGTGATACGTTATCAACATCCAGGGATAAGAAAAGTTAATTTACAACACATAAATAGTTTATCACGACCACTGCTCATGGGGCGTGACCAGAGAGAGTTAATAAGTATTAGCTGGGGAAAACAGTAGAAAAGAGACGGTTAATGATAGTCAATGAGCTCCGCGGTTCACGGTAAACGCAGAGATCACAAGCGGCTACTTGAAGGGGAAACTAGCTGGACTGGGCATTCAGGCGCGGGACAGCTTAGTGACCACACACACTTTTACTGTTATACAACAGGTAGTTTTCAACACCCAGAGTTAAAGTAAATCCATTCGACAACTAGTTTCACCACAACGTTATATCTAGGTACAATGATTTAACACTGAGGCTGGTTGAACGGACAGCAGAGAATGACAAGTGGCATCGCAAAGGAGATCCTCCTCCTGGAACGTCAAGCATTCTTTGCCCACATTGTTAAAGAACATTTCGAGCCAAAATAGGCCTTATCAGCCATCTTAGAACTCACGGCTCCATACTTTCAACCCCACTGGATGAAAATGAATGGTCATCATCTTTCTTGATGGACAAACAACAATACGTAAAAATGGAAACTAAATTTAATAACACATACTAGAACAAGTCTAGACGTCTACGTAAAACGTGATTTGCAGGTCTACTTACGTTATAAAATGGATTTCTGAAGGGCGAGAAGTACAGAATGTAAAATATGGAGGGAAAAACAATATCAAGTAACCATAAAATTCACCACCGATTGAGAACCACTGCACTAGACAATATAAACAATGATAGTTAAATAACTACTACAAACCTGCCACCTCCTAATGCCGACATCACCTTCCCGAAGGAACAGTTCTTCGACGCCCGGCCAACCTCTCCTGGCCGTCATTTCCCGTTCGAGCATTAGACCCTCGACCAACTCACACCAAGCCATCATTTCCTTCAATATCTCCTGAAGCTCCATCCATGTTCTCCCCCACATCTTCTATCTCTATCTCTAAACCATTCTTACTTCCATATCTTTAGATTTGTTCGTGGGTGTTTGGGTTTTACAACAACAATTATCTGAGGGCTGGCCACCCAGCCGCACACACACCCTTCTAAGTCGCCTCTTACGACATGCCTGGTAGGTTAGAGATTTACTTTTCACTGCTTTTTTAAGGGTCCCGGTAACACATGGACAACAGGATGAATTAGGCATCTGTTTCTCCAGGATAAATTACGGCTTATAGAGTACAACTAAAGTTGGTGTGTGTTTGCGTGCGTGCGTGCTTACGTGCATGCGTGCGTGCGTGCGTGCGTGTGTGTGTGTGTGAGTGTGTGTGTGTGTGTGTGTGTGTGTGTTGACAAGGAATTTTTATCTTCAACGTTCCTTCACTCACTTGTAAAGCTGAACAATTCCACCTGTTGTTTGTGTTGATTTACTCATTGTACGTTTACAGCCATACAACAGTTCCACCCATTTCATTGCATGAGCTCTATCTGCAATGTTGCTATGTTGTTGTTGTTGTTGCTTTGCCACGCTTGATGTGATTTCCTTTTGCCTAGGGGCAGTTTAAGTAAACAGCTAATATCTGGAAAGCATTTAAGTAATAACAAAGCAAACATGCAATGATCTAACATCAAGTGCTTGAGTTAATGACCCTGTTGGAGCGAGACATAATTATTTGACCCTTACCACGAGACGGTAGTTCTTGGCGGATGAGCTGGTTTCTTCAATCCACAAACACATACACATTTCTGACATGTTCAACCACATCTAGCCATTCTTTCACACCCAACAGGCCTAGTACCTAAGATTGCAGGCGGTTTTTATAAGTAATCTGTCAATGAACTCATTTGCTTTTATCCTACTGCCTTGCCAGAAGCCACGATTGTCAAGGGCTGTACGCTTATCTATCTGCGCATCCAAGCGGATTTCTAAAACTGACTGGAGGTACCCAGATCAACCCAGCCCGAAATGGGTGCCAAGAAATGTCTAGAGGAAGTCAATGCAGTCACGTGACAATGACCACATCACCACCTGAAAGCCGATTGGTCTATACAAATATGGGTCTAGCACAATATGTCCGCTGTGTATTTAAGGCTTGTGTATTAAAGAGAACTGGTTCACTGCCTCGTTGTTCAAGCTTCTTCTGCTACTTGTAAATTCTGGCCAAGCATTTAGACTTGCCGTTTTTGTTAAACTGAAGTAGAACAGGTAAGCTAATGACAAGGAATGTAAATAGTCACCAATCCACGCTTGTATAATGAACTTAGGTAAACGATGTTGGAAAACTGTAAAAAGTAAAAGTAAATGACCCGTTTCAAGCCTGGGGATTAATGGGATTGTCGTACCAGCCCCATATTTTTATGGACCAATCGATGCTCGATAGGTGATGTGGTCAATATTAGGTAGGCCGTCTTTACTTCCTATGATATTTTTGGTACCAGTTTTAGCCTGGGTCGACCAGAGTGTACATTTTAGAAGTTCCATCTCTATGGGGATTCTAACACATGACATGGGTCCGGTAGGCAAGCGTGCTAGCTACTCAATCTGTGTTGTAAACAAGCATGCTTGACACTGAGATATGCTGTAAGCAAGCGTGCTAGACACTGAGATATGCTGTAAACAAGCGTGTTAGACACTGAGATATGCTGTAAACAAGCGTGCTAGACACTGAGATATGCTTTAAGTAAGCGTGCTTGACACTGAGATATGCTGTAAGCAAGCGTGCTAGACACTGAGATATGCTGTAAACAAGCGTGCTAGACACTGAGATATGCTGTAAACAAGCGTGCTAGACACTGAGATATGTTGTAAGCAAGCGTGCTAGACACTGAGATATGCTGTAAACAAGCGTGCTAGACACTGAGATATGCTGTAAGCAAGCGTGCTAGACACTGAGATATGCTGTAAACAAGCGTGCTAGACACTGAGATATGCTGTAAGCAAGCGTGCTAGACACTGAGATATGCTGTAAACAAGCGTGCTAGACACTGAGACAATGTTGTAAGCAAGCGTGCTAGACACTGAGATATGCTGTAAGCAAGCGTGCTAGACACTGAGATATGCTGTAAGCAAGCGTGCTAGACACTGAGATATGCTGTAAACAAGTGTGCTTGACACTGAGACAATGTTGTAAGCAAGCGTGCTAGAAACTGAGATATGCTGTAAGCAAGCGTGCTAGACACTGAGATATGCTGTAAACAAGCGTGCTAGACACTGAGACAATGTTGTAAGCAAGCGTGCTAGACACTGAGATATGTTGTAAGTAAGCGTGCTAGACACTGAGATATGCTGTAAGTAAGCGTGCTAGACACTGAGATATGCTGTAAGTACGCGTGCTAGACAATGAGATATGCTGTAAACAAGCGTGCTAGACACTGATACAATGTTGTAAGCAAGCGTGCTAGACACTGAGATATGTTGTAAGTAAGCGTGCTAGACACTGAGATATGTTGTAAGTAAGCGTGCTAGACACTGAGATATGCTGTAATTAAGCATGCTAGACACTGAGATATGTTGTAAGTAAGCGTGCTAGACACTGAGATATGCTGTAAGTAAGCGTGCTAGACACTGAGTTATGTTGTAAGTAAGCGTGCTAGACACTGAGATATGCTGTAAGTAAGCGTGCTAGGACACTGAGACAATGTTGTAAGTAAGCGTGCTAGACACTGAGATATGCTGTAAAACAAAGCGTGCTAGACACTGAGATATGCTGTAAACAAGCGTGGTAGACACTGAGACAATGTTGTAAGCAAGCGTGCTAGACACTGAGATATGCTGTAAGCAAGCGTGCTTGACACTGAGATATGCTGTAAACAAGCGTGCTTGACACTGAGACAATGTTGTAAGCAAGCGTGCTAGACACAGAGATATGATGTAAGCAAGCGTGCTAGACACTGAGATATGCTTTAAGTAAGCGTGCTTGACACTGAGATATGCTGTAAGCAAGCGTGCTAGACACTGAGATATGCTGTAGACAAGCGTGCTAGACACTGAGATATGCTGTAAACAAGCGTGCTAGACACTCAGATATGCTGTAAGTAAGCGTGCTTGACACTGAGATATGCTGTAAGCAAGTGTGCTAGACACTGAGATATGCTGTAAACAAGCGTGCTTGACACTGAGACAATGTTGTAAGCAAGCGTGCTAGACACTGAGATATGCTGTAAACAAGCGTGCTAGACGACTGAGATATGCTGTAAGCAAGCGTGCTAGACACTGAGATATGCTGTAAACAAGCGTGCTAGACACTGAGATATGCTGTAAGCAAGCGTGCTAGACACTGAGATATGCTGTAAACAAGCGTGCTAGACACTGAGACAATGTTGTAAGCAAGCGTGCTAGACACTGAGATATGCTGTAAGCAAGCGTGCTAGAAACTGAGATATGCTGTAAGCAAGCGTGCTAGACACTGAGATATGCTGTAAACAAGCGTGCTAGACACTGAGACAATGTTGTAAGCAAGCGTGCTAGACACTGAGATATGTTGTAAGTAAGCGTGCTAGACACTGAGATATGCTGTAAGTAAGCGTGCTAGACACTGAGATATGCTGTAAGTAAGCGTGCTAGACACTGAGATATGCTGTAAACAAGCGTGCTAGACACTGAGATATGCTGTAAACAAGCGTGCTAGACACTCAGATATGCTGTAAGTAAGCGTGCTAGACACTGAGATATGCTGTAAGCAAGCGTGCTAGACACTGAGATATGCTGTAAACAAGTGTGCTTGACACTGAGACAATGTTGTAAGCAAGCGTGCTAGAAACTGAGATATGCTGTAAGCAAGCGTGCTAGACACTGAGATATGCTGTAAACAAGCGTGCTAGACACTGAGACAATGTTGTAAGCAAGCGTGCTAGACACTGAGATATGTTGTAAGTAAGCGTGCTAGACACTGAGATATGCTGTAAGTAAGCGTGCTAGACACTGAGATATGCTGTAAGTAAGCGTGCTAGACACTGAGATATGCTGTAAACAAGCGTGCTAGACACTGAGACAATGTTGTAAGCAAGCGTGCTAGACACTGAGATATGTTGTAAGTAAGCGTGCTAGACACTGAGATATGTTGTAAGTAAGCGTGCTAGACACTGAGATATGCTGTAAGTAAGCATGCTAGACACTGAGATATGTTGTAAGTAAGCGTGCTAGACACTGAGATATGCTGTAAGTAAGCGTGCTAGACACTGAGACAATGTTGTAAGTAAGCGTGCTAGACACTGAGATATGCTGTAAACAAGCGTGCTAGACACTGAGATATGCTGTAAACAAGCGTGGTAGACACTGAGACAATGTTGTAAGCAAGCGTGCTAGACACTGAGATATGCTTGTAAGCAAGCGTGCTTGACACTGAGATATGCCTGTAAACAAGCGTGCTTGACACTGAGACAATGTTGTAAGCAAGCGTGCTAGACACAGAGATATGATGTAAGCAAGCGTGCTAGACACTGAGATATGCTTTAAGTAAGCGTGCTTGACACTGAGATATGCTGTAAGCAAGCGTGCTAGACACTGAGATTACTGCTGTAAACAGCGTGCTAGACACTGAGTATATGCTGTAAACAAGCGTGCTAGACACTCAGATATCTGTAAGTAAGCGTGCTTGACACTGAGATATGCTGTAAGCAAGCGTGCTAGACACTGAGATATGCTGTAAACAAGCGTGCTTGACACTGAGACAATGTTGTAAGCAAGCGTGCTAGACACTGAGATATGCTGTAAACAAGCGTGCTAGACACTGAGATATGCTGTAAGCAAGCGTGCTAAGACACTGAGATTATGCTGTAAACAAGCGTGCTAGACACTGAGATATGCTGTAAGCAAGGTGCTAGACACTGAGATATTCCTGTAAACAAGCGTGCCTAGACACTGAGACAATGTTGTAAGCAAGCGTGCTAGACACTGAGATATGCTGTAAGCAAGCGTGCTAGAAACTGAGATATGCTGTAAGCAAGCGTGCTAGACACTGAGATATGCTGTAAACAAGCGTGCTAGACACTGAGACCATGTTGTTAAGCAAGCGTGCTAGACACTGAGATATGTTGTAAGTAAGCGTGCTAGACACTGAGATATGCTGTAAGTAAGCGTGCTAGACACTGAGATCATGCTGTAAGTAAGCGTGCTAGACACTGAGATATGCTGTAAACAAGCGTGCTAGACACTGAGACAATGTTTGTAAGCAAGCCGTGCTAGACCACCTGAGATATGTTGTAAGTAAGCGTGCTAGACACTGAGATATGTTGTAATAAGCGTGCTAGACACTGAAGATATGCTGTATACGTAAGCATGCTAGACACTGAGATATGTTGTAAGTAAGCGTGCTAGACACTGAGATATGCTGTAAGTAAGCGGTGCTAGACACTGAGACAATGTTGTAAGTAAGCGTGCTAGACACTGAGATCTGCTGTAAAACAAGCGTGCTGACACTGAGATATGCTGTAAACAAGCGTGCTAGACACTGAAGACAATGTTTGTAAGCAAGCGTGCCTCATGATAGCACTGAGATATTGTTGTAAGTAAGCGTGCATAGACACTGAGATATTGTTGTCAGTAAGCGTGCTAGACAACTGAGATATGCTGTAAGTAAGCGTGCTAGACACTGAGTTATGTTGTAAGTAAGCGTGCTAGACACTGAGATATGCTGTAAGTAAGCGTGCTAGACACTGAGACAATGTTGTAAGTAAGCGTGCTAGACACTGAGATATGCTGTAAACAGCGTGCTAGACACTGAGATATGCTGTAAACAAGCGTGCTAGACACTGAGACAATGTTGTAAGCAAGCGTGCTAGACACTGAGATGATGCCTGTAAAGCAAGCGTTGCTAGACACTGAGATATGCTTTAAGTAAGCGTGCTTGACACTGAGATATGCTGTAAGTAAGCATGCTAGACACTGAGATATGCTGTAAACAAGCGTGCTAGACACTGAGATATGCTGTAAACAAGCGTGCTAGACACTCAGATATGCTGTAAGTAAGCGTGCTTGACACTGAGATATGCTGTAAGCAAGCGTGCTAGACACTGAGATATGCTGTAAACAAGCGTGCTTGACACTGAGACAATGTTGTAAGCAAGCGTGCTAGACACTGAGATATGCTGTAAGCAAGCGTGCTAGACACTGAGATATGCTGTAAACAAGCGTGCTAGACACTGAGACAATGTTGTAAGCAAGCGTGCTAGACACTGAGATATGCTGTAAGCAAGCGTGCTAGACACTGAGATATGCTGTAAGCAAGCGTGCTAGACACTGAGATATGCTGTAAACAAGCGTGCTTGACACTGAGACAATGTTGTAAGCAAGCGTGCTAGACACTGAGATATGCTGTAAGCAAGCGTGCTAGACACTGAGACAATGTTGTAAGCAAGCGTGCTAGACACTGAGATATGTTGTAAGTAAGCGTGCTAAACACTGAGACAATGTTGTAAGTAAGCGTGCTAGACACTGAGATATGCTGTAAACAAGCGTGCTAGACACTGAGACAATGTTGTAAGTAAAGCGTGCTAGACACTGAGATATGCTGTAAACAAGCGTGCTAGACACTGAGATATGCTGTAAACAAGCGTGCTAGACACTGAGACAATGTTGTAAGCAAGCGTGCTAGACACTGAGATATGCTGTAAACAAGCGTGTCTGACACTGAGACAATGTTGTAAGCAAGCGTGCTAGACACTGAGATATGTTGTAAGTAAGCGTGCTAAACACTTGAGACAATGTTTGTAAGTAAGCGTGCTAGACACTTGAGATATGCTGTAAACAAGCGTGCTAGACACTGAGACAATGTTGTAAGTAAGCGTGCTAGACACTGAGATATGCTGTAAACAAGCGTGCTAGACACTGAGATATGCTGTAAACAAGCGTGCTAGACACTGAGACAATGTTGTAAGCAAGCGTGCTAGACACTGAGATATGTTGTAAGTAAGCGTGCTAGACACTGAGATATGTTGTAAGTAAGCGTGCTAGACACTGAGATATGCTGTAAGTAAGCGTGCTAGACACTGAGATATGTTGTAAGTAAGCGTGCTAGACACTGAGATATGCTGTAAGTAAGGCGTGCTAGACACTGAGACAATGTTGTAAGTAAGCGTGCTAGACACTGAGATATGCTGTAAACAAGCGTGCTTGACACTGATGATATGCTGTAAACAAGCGTGCTAGACACTGAGACAATGTTGTAAGCAAGCGTGCTAGACACTGAGATATGTTGTAAGTACGCGTGCTAGACACTGAGATATGTTTGTAAGTAAGCGTGCTAGACACTGAGATATGCTGTAAGTAAGCGTGCTAGACACTGAGATTATGCTGTAAGTAAGCGTGCTAGACACTGAGATATGCTGTAAGTAAGCGTGCTAGACACTGAGATATGCTGTAAGTAAGCGTGCTAGACACTGAGATATGCTGTAAACAAGCGTGCTAGACACTGAGACAATGTTGTAAGCAAGCGTGCTAGACACTGAGATATGTTGTAAGTAAGCGTGCTAGACACTGAGATATGTTGTAAGTAAGCGTGCTAGACACTGAGATATGCTGTAAGTAAGCGTGCTAGACACTGAGATATGTTGTAAAGTAAGCGTGCTAGACACTGAGATATGTTGTAAGCAAGCGTTCTAGACACTGAGATATGCTGTAAGCAAGCGTGCTAGACCTGAGATATGCTAGTTAAACAATCGTGCTTGACACTGAGACAAAGTTGTAAGCAGCGTGCTAGACACAGAGACTATGATGTAAGCAAGCGTGCTAGACACTGAGATATGCCTGTAAGTAAGCGTGCTTGACACTGAGATATGCTGTAAACAAGCGTGCTTGACACTGAGATATACTGTAAGCAAGCGTGCTAGACACGGAGATATGCTGTAAACAAGCGTGTTAGACACTGAGATATGCTGTAAACAAGCGTGCTAGACACTGAGATATGCTGTAAGTAAGCGTGCTTGACACTGAGATATGCTGTAAGCAAGCGTGCTTGACACTGAGACAATGTTGTAAGCAAGCGTGCTAGACACTGAGATATGCTGTAAGCAAGCGTGCTAGACACTGAGATATGCTGTAAACAAGCGTGCTAGACACTGAGACAATGTTGTAAGCAAGCGTGCTAGACACTGCGATATGTTGTAAGTAAGCGTGCTAGACACTGAGACAATGTTGTAAGTAAGCGTGCTAGACACTGAGATATGCTGTAAACAAGCGTGCTAGACACTGAGACAATGTTGTAAGTAAGCGTGCTAGACACTGAGATATGCTGTAAACAAGCGTGCTAGACACTGAGATATGCTGTAAGTAAGCGTGCTTGACACTGAGATATGCTGTAAGCAAGCGTGCTAGACACTGAGATATGCTGTAAACAAGCGTGCTAGACACTGAGATATGCTGTAAACAAGCGTGCTAGACACTGAGACAATATTGTAAGCAAGCGTGCTAGACACTGAGATATGCTGTAAGCAAGCGTGCTAGACACTGAGATATGCTGTAAACAAGCGTGCTTGACACTGAGACAATGTTGTAAACAAGCGTGCTAGACACTGAGATATGCTGTAAGCAAGCGTGCTAGACACTGAGATATGCTGTAACCAAGCGTGCTTGACACTGAGACAATGTTGTAAGCAAGCGTGCTAGACACTGAGATATGCTGTAAGCAAGCGTGCTAGACACTGAGATATGCTGTAAACAAGCGTGCTAGACACTGAGACAATGTTGTAAGCAAGCGTGCTAGACACTGAGATATGTTGTAAGTAAGCGTGCTAGACACTGAGACAATGTTGTAAGTAAGCGTGCTAGACACTGAGATATGCTGTAAACAAGCGTGCTAGACACTGAGACAATGTTGTAAGTAAGCGTGCTAGACACTGAGATATGCTGTAAACAAGCGTGCTAGACTGTGAGATATGCTGTAAACAAGCGTGCTAGACACTGAGACAATGTTGTAAGCAAGCGTGCTAGACACTGAGATATGCTGTAAGCAAGCGTGCTAGACACTGAGATATGCTGTAAACAAGCGTGCTTGACACTGAGACAATGTTGTAAGCAAGAGTGCTGGTCATTGAGCCAATGCTGCCTGAAAAGAACTCAATAATGTCTTCTATAGGCCAGTCAGCTATTTATTTGATATGTACACCAATGTGTCTAGAACAAGAAAAGTTGCATAAGCTGCTAGGTCAATAAAGCAATGTTCTAGCTATCCGATGGACACAGACAACAGTGAAAAATGGACTGGAAGAAGCTTGAGTCACCGTGAGTTTGCAAGACAGAAAGTGTCGAACCATCCATTATAGCTGGTTTTCAACACGGAGACCGCACATTCATATCCACCATGTTCGCTTGACTGCTAGGCCTTTTGAAGCTTCAGTAGGAATTGTTACAGATGGACCCCACCCTCACCACACTATAAAAAAAAAAAAAATAAAACACAGAAACGTATGGAAATAACACCTATATTTATGTTGCTTTAGTTATTTTGTGTGATTTCTGCAGTACAATCCTATCGATATGCAGCGAACTATGTCTGGCTATACATTGTGCAATCTATTCTTTGTATTTTCATATTCAAATTACTATATCATTAAACACGACGACGACAACGACGACGACAACAACAACTGCAACAGCAACAGTAACAACAACAACAACAACAACCAAATATCGATGTAGCCATTCTTTATGTACTATCTATTGTTATAATGGATTGCAAATGTCTCTATGCACGTCATTACATTTTGAGCAAGGATGTAAATACTATCAATCACTATGCTTTGACCAAGTCGAGTTCTGCTTCCATTAAAGAACAAACTAGCACACATCTGTTTGTTCATATGTGAGTTGGGTATTCCTCCCCCTTCCCCCGCACCATTCTTTGACTTGGAATGTGCGTCATGTATTCATAATTTGCTGAAGGGATATATCTGGCTTTTACATTAAACAGATATAGGACGTGGCGGGAGACTGCAACAGCTCTTCTTAATAGCAGTTTAAATTAGCATTAATTAATGGTCTTCAGGAATAGCCTTAGTTCAGCCGTTGCTAATTAACCGCTCACACCCGCCTGTATGGGAGTCACTGTGGCGCAGAGGCTAGCACGCTGGCCTGCGGACCGGTGGGCGTGTGTTCGAAACCCCCTCGAGGCGGACGTTTTTAACTGACCTGGTCTCCTGGGGGGAACCAGTCCGAATTGGGTACCAGGTAATGACCTGGGACTTCATTACAGGCGGCCGGAGTGGTGACTGAGTGACCCATTGAGTGACCACATAGGACTAGCATCATGTAGGCTATATGGAGGTCAGCACGACCGAATGGATTAATACCTGTGTTCTTAAACATCCAGTGTGCTGATGCCGAAGTACAGGGGCTTAACCCCTACATAGGACAGTTTGTACAAAAATGATGCCTTCTCGTCCTTGACTTGGTGACGTGAATTACAAGCACCTTTAATGGTGAGGGACATGGTAATTGGAACAGCTAATCCACACGCAAAATTCAGTCCAGTGCCAATAGAAGTTGTGTGTATGGACTACGCTTGAGTGCAAAACGAGCAGAGCACGCACACACACACACAAACACACACACACACACAAGCGAGGCAGAGCACGCGCACACACACACACACACCACACAAACACACACACACTATACGTGTTATCGCAAGTAAATAGGTCCTTTACATTTTTACTGTACGGTAGTGATGAACAAAAATGTTTGACTTCAGTGTGTAGGAATTTTACTTTGTTGTAATATATTTGCCCAATTTCTCTCTTTTCTTTCACCCTTTATTTCTCCATTAGGATATACGTCGTGCCGCTGCAACTCTGCATATTTTTTCAGGAACCACGCATTCCATCTATGTTCTTTCAAAACCACTGCACAAACCAGGGCTGAATTGTAGAGATTATGGGTTGCCCGTGCAGCATGATCCCACTCTCAAGCTGCCTAGTTTACTCCAGAGGAAAGGTAACACCAAAACGTCTGGGACAAGACATGCTGCAGAAGCTGCTATACCAGTAAAGCAATGCTCTAACTGTCCGACGGACATAGACAACAGCGAAAGATGGATTGGATGAAGCCTTATTGTCTGAGTCACGGATAATTTTCAAGTCATGAACCACCCTTCCATCACCGTTTTTCCGAAACCACTACGACGTTTAATACGGCCAAAACAGTTCAGTTTCCGAGACAAGATGCTGTTTATAAACGGTTTTCTTCTTTATCCTAAGCATATTATATAATTTACTTCTTTACTCTAAACATATTATATGTCCAAAATTATATGCTATCTGACGCGGAAAAAAGAGTATTTTAAATCATATACATTAACTTCTGTCGTTTTTCATAGCCTGAGATATCTAGCAGCAATCCAGAATTAGCAACCAGTTAGTGTGTGCCAAATTTTAGGCGTAGACAGAAAAAAAAGAGTGAAAAAATTCCGTTGCTAATGAAGTTATTTTGTATTTTCCCCTTCCCGTCCTGTGCCTCATTACGAGAAACGCCAAACCACTATTTTTGCTTAAAAGGCTATTCACCCAAGCTTGGCATCTGCAGGAACTAACAAAGTAATTACAGCTGTAAACTTCACTGCGTGAAGTATGAAAAATGGAGCGAAAACAAGCTGGTTGAATTATGACAATGAAACACAAATTTATTAACAGTTATGGGTTGTCGATGCTGTTAGTGTTATCGGTTATGTAAAATTAGCAAAACATTCTACTTTCTCTACCTCTTGCCTCTCCGTCATCTTATTCTTTCATTCGCCTCCGTTTTGGTCTTCTTCTTCTTCTTCTTCTTCTTCTTCTTCTTCTTTCTTCTTCTTCTTCTTCTTCTTCTCTTCTTCTTCTTCTTCTTCTCTTCTTCTTCTTCTTCTTCTTCTTCTTCTTCTTCTTCTTCTTCCCTCCCTCCCTCCCTCCCCTCCCTCCCTCCCTCCCTCCCTCCCTCCCTCCTCCTTCCTTCCTTCCTTCCTTCCTCTCCTTCCTTCCTTCCTTCTTCCTTCCTTCCTTCCTTCCTCCTCCTTCCTTCCTTCCTTCCTTCCTTCCTTCCTTCCTTCCTTCCTTCCTCTCTCCCTCCTTCCTTTCTTCTCATCCTGATCTTTCTCCCTCTTCTCATTTACTCCTTTTAATACTTGTAAATGTGTTTGCTTGCATACTTCTACTAGAAGAGCTTCCTTTCATGTTGTTAACAGAGTCCCTTCTTCTTATCTTCTATTTACACTTGTTGATGAATGAGTGGCTGGACTTATGTCAGTTAAAGTTATTTACAGGATGGGGCAGCCAATCTCACACCGACCTTCCTTAGTCACCACTTACGACATGCATCGCAGGTTGCTGTGTAACTATAGCTTACTTCCGTTATGGGCCACGGCAGCAGACGAGCGATAAAATGGGTTCCTGACGATTTTCATAATTGTGTAGGAATTGTCTGGGACGGAAAGGCGTAGAAGAAATGAACTGGCCACCCCAACTACTATGTTGTGGCTAGAATATGTGAAGGCTAGCGATTCATACTCTAACGAGAGTGTCTGCTTTCTGACTATGTACATATATGAGTATATCATGGTGCGAGGAATGCAACCTAAAGACCAAATGTCATGTCGGGGCAAATCAGGCCCTAAGGCTTGGTAGGTAGCTGGTCTAGGATCGAAGCTCCGACAGGTAGACAGTCAGAGCTTTGCTTTGTTGATCCTGCAGCTTCTTCACTTGTTTTGTTCCAGATGTAATGGCGTTAACCTTTCCTTTGAGTAAACTAGATAGGCAAAGAGAGGGATCAAGCTGCATGGGCATCACATGGTCTCTGCAATTCAGCCCAGGCTCTGTGCTATGGAGGGGAAATTATTACCATTTTTGAAGCAGTACAGTATATGGTACAAAGGAATATGTTGTATTTGGAAACGGTGAAACTGCTGTCCATGAGACGAAGTCAGTATCATTACACTTTAGCACAAATTCCAGAATTTCTTTTATTGCAAAGATGTACAAATAAAAAAAAATATCTGTCTCGTTGTACAGGTAAACTACACAATAAGAACATATGCACGTTGTCGCGTAGAGATTAGAAAAAAAAAGGATAGACAGTTTTACTGAAATGATTTTAACGTTAAGTCGTGAAGGAAAGTAATTGGAGTTCCAGCGACTGTGATTAACGCATGATCTACAATTTCCACTGCATTTTTATGGGCACTGATGTTTAGGATCAAGTAAATTCCCTACCGGTTTACTAAACCTGTAGTAGGTACCTTACTAGAATGATTAACGTCATTTAAAAAATGCTAAATTATGAGTAATGAAACGCTGAAGAAAGTGGGGATATGGTTTTTGAGAAGGCTGTTGATATATCGTGAGCAGAGAAGAAGCCAAACGAGGAGGTATTAACATCAATATGTCTTAGAATAACATAACATCTAATGGGAGGTGCCTTGAAGAGATAAGAACAAAATTGCTATGGCGAAGGAACCTTTTGCAAGATGAAAAACATACTGACCAATAAAAAAGAGTTAGCTGCAAAGAGAAAAACAGTATTGAAGTGCTACATAGAGCCTGTACTTTTGTATGGATGTGAGACGTTGACTATGAGCAGACAAGCTGAAAGACATATACTGACAGTAGAGATGTGGCTTCTGAGGAAAATGCAAAGAAATCCATAGACAGAAAAACCAATGACCAAGTCCTACAAGAAACAAATGAAAACCGTAAACTGATACAGAAAATGGTGAAAAACTAACAAGATTGAATGAAAAGAAGAAGGGGAAGACAGGGACGTAAATATCTAGATGGCTTGGCCACGTGACATTGTCGAGACAGAACACAGAGCTGATCCTTGACACTGGTGACAGTGTAAGCTGGCGAAACATGATTATCACGCTTATCGGCATGGCACACGATGATGATGATGATGATGGTGATGATGATGATGATGATGATGATGATGATGATGATGGTGATGATGATGATGATGATGATGCACTGCTGAATTAGCCAGAGGTGGAAAGTACTAGAAACATGTTTTCAGCTGAATGTCACAAAGGACCTGGAGTCCCATGGGGCGGCTCTTGTTCATGGGTGCCTCTAGGACTCGTGATTTAATTATGGGATGATTTGAAATATTACGTTTGACATTTTACTCCAGAGCTTAGAATATTTATAGGACACGGAAGAAACACAAGACCGGACACATAAACAATGAATACAGTACTTACCCACTAGTGAAATGTGAGAAGTAGGTCCAGAATCTGGACTTGCAGACGTGATGTTATTTTCCAATCAATTCTTTGCTTAGCTGCAGACTTGTGTTGTTGCTGGAAGTATATATTTAATTATATATTAATCATACAATGAAAGAACACTATTTTCTATCCTAAAAGGCAACCGTAATTACATTATATATACCGCTTTCACCATCATGCTGCAGGTTCTTTGCAGAACATCGCTCTCTTCATGGCTCATCAGAAAGTCTCTCAATGTCTGGCCATTTCGCATGTCTCGTGCCAAAGGTGGTTGCAATGTCCTGTGTCCGTCTTTGTTCTAGTATCCCCCGTCTCTTTGTCTAGGAACCAAGTCTTCCGCCACCGTCCATGGATAACCGCTGGGACGTCTTCTTTGGCCAAATAATTTCAGTTTTCGAGATATGATACTCTGAATGAGCCGGTTTTCTTCGATATTCAGAGTCTGGAAGATTGTCAGAATTGTTCGTCTTCTTGGTCCACGATGTTCTGAGAGCTTCTCGTATCCATATGTTGTCAAAGGAAAATGCACGTCCTTACTCATTTTATTTTAACTTGTTTGCTGGAGGTGTGCTATATGTTTGCAATACTGTTTAATCTCTGCATTGTTAAGGCCAGCCTGCGGTCTGACTTCTTGTGGACATTCTCCATTGTTGTTACGAGTAATTATGAAACCAAAACATTAAAAATTAGTCACATTGTCAATTTCTTTATTGTTAATTATCTTTGGTTGGAATGTGTTTTTATTTTGCCAAAGTTTGGAAAACATTTTCCGACTTCCACTGAGTCTCTACATAGACACGATCAGTTCTTCTAATCCGTTAACATTATTTCAGAGGAGCAATGTGTCATCTGTATATCTAAGTTCTGGTGATTTGATTTTTACAAATTACACATGGATCCACATGGTCTCGGTCTCTTCATTTTTTACATTTCTCATTACATTGTCTGCATATATGTTGAATTGGTGTGGAGTTTGGTGTTTGATGTTTGATGTTTCACGAGATAATCTGACAGCTGCTTGTTGATCAGGATATTTGGTGGATTATATGAGCTGGAAACCCCATATCACTCATGATGTTCCACGGTTTCTGATGTATATGATGTAAGCTCCATATTGTTATAGCCCAGTCGGTACTCAGTTGGTGATGTGATCAATATAACACCGATTGCCTTAACTTCCCAAACAATTTCCTGGTAACCAGTTTAGGCTTGGTGAACCTGGCAACACAGGCAAATTTTAGAAAAGAATTCCTTCATCGATGGGGATTCGAACACATGTTCGCAATTCGGCAGGCTAACTTGCTAGCCTATGTGCTACTGCGGCCTCCTGCATTGTGCATGCCTAAATGAAATAATTGACTAAATATGCATATGTGAAGCACTTTCATGTTATGCCTGAATGATTTACGTGAATAAACACGTGAAACACCTTCATAGGTATGTCACAATTAAATATTTCAATATATATATATATTGGCACATTGCCGTCTTGACAGACGATAGTTTGTAAGAGATGGAGTTATTGCATCTCCATAGCACAAAGCCTGGGCTAAAATATAGAGATCATGTGTTGCCCATGCAGCATGATCCCTCTCTCGGCCAGCCTAGTTCACTCCAGAGGAAAGGTAACACATCTACATCTGGAACAAGACAAGCTGCAGAAGCTGCCGGATCAGCAAAGCAATGCTCTAATTGTCCGCCTGTCGGAGCTTCGATCCTAGACCAGCCGCCAACCAAGGCTTAGGGCCTGGTCTGCCCTGCCATGACACTTTGTCTTTAGGTTGCATTTCCTCACACCAGGGAGAGGCTTGTACCCTCCCAATTGCGCTCTTCCGCCCGAAGCCGTTGGCACAATGTTGGGTGTCGGGTTTGGTAAGCGCCGCCCAACGTATATATATAAACTGTCACTGTCATTTACTGCCAATATAGTACCTTGCGGTGTATGGCAGAGAGGTCTTTGAGCCTGAGGAATTAAGGCCGCCTGGATTGTGCAGTCGCCGCGAACTGTACAGGTAAGGATTGTCTTTTTGCCCCCAACAGAAACAAATCCCACGCCTTACAGAGGGATCGAAAACGGGTCTCCCGAAGGAGAGTCCGGCGTTCTAGCCACTCTGCAAGCCGCTCCTCCAAATATATATATATATATATATATATATATATATATGAGGTCGTGGGCTAACGGGGATATGGCTCGCCATAGGGGATGGACTCCCTTTATCAGATTTTTGTCCTAAACCTGCGACTAGCCTAGCAAGCCGGCAGGGGATCTTCATACTGCTTGTAGAAAAACTAAGAAGTATAAACAGACTGATCGGAATGGATATAGACCCGGACAATGACAGAAAAAGAGAAAAGCAAAATCATAACAACAGAAATGAGATTCCTGAGAAGAATACTCAATGTATCAAGAATAGATAAGAACAGAAATGAAGAAATCAGGACTAAAGTGGGGGTTATAGCTGCTCTAGATTTTATTAGAAGGCAACAAGTCAAATGGTTTGGCCATGCAAGTAGGTTACCAACTTACAGTATACCACAACAAGCAATGATGTACAGACCAGAGGGAAGCAGATGAAGAGGCCGACCACGTAAACGATGGACACATGGAATAACAGAGTCCATGGGAATATCGATACATGAAGCTCATAAGCGGGCACTCTCCCGCTGTTTATGCTTCACCTCGACACCGCAAGGTACAAGAGGAACATGATGAGATTATATATATATATATATATATATATATATATATATATATATATATATATATATATATATATATATATATATATATATGCGTGCGTGTGCGTGTGTGTGTGTGTGTGTGTGTGTGTGTGTGTGTGACCACTTGCGAGTGTATGTCAGAATGGAATATTTATCTAAATATCATTATGTGAAACACCTTCACGTGTACCAACACGCCTGAAAGTCATACATGCTTATCTGGTGACAGAAAGAACATATTAATTGCCAGATACAAAAAGGCAATTAACATCCCTGCTATGTATATCTTGAAAAAGTGCTCTCTCGTGAAACATTGATGTTCTGTGTGTATTTCTGACACATCATGCATAAGCAATGAGTGAGTGAATAGACGACAACGTGAAGTAAGTAGAATCGGCAAGCTTTACTAGAATACAATCACAAGTGATACAATGTACGTTGCGGCTATAACCTTCGTCAGCACACAAACAGCAAACATACATTGATACAACTACATGAAAAACTATACATGAATATATATGAGCAAATAAATAAAGGTTACTTATCTGTAGTGAAGAGCTGCCTCGACATGTGTCTAGCACGCGCCTTGTATTTAGGTCATTTATCTAAAAGTATTTTGAAAAACGAAGACACAAACCATAGATTGTACGATTTATTGCCTGGCATATTTCGCTGCATCTCGTCAGGTTGTGTGAATTCTGCAGTATGTACTGATGAGATGCAGCGAAATATGCCAGGCAATAAATCGTACAATCTATGGTTTGTGTCTTCGTTATTAAAATTCACTACGGTAAAAGTGTTTTGTTCCACTTCCTTTTGGATGTTACGCTCTTGTTGTAGAGGGCGGGCGAAGAACAAAAGTGCGGCAAAAGCAGTTCAAGTGACTGAAGATTCACAGGAATAACGGCAAAAAAGCAGAGCCCTGGTCTCCTTTGTCCTAACATGTGAAATTTGCTTACGAAGGTGGAGGACGAAAACTGCTCATGCAAAAGTGAGAATCACCAGAAAACTAATACAGCATGTTCCAAAGAATATGTTTGTCTTCACGTCACAAATCTGGGATGGAGTAATGACAGTTCAACACGTTAATTCCTGACTTCGGTCTGAATAAACTGACAACGTGTGATACTCGGTGTAAGTCAAGTAAATTCTTGCACACACCCTAAGGTATGTTGGACATGTTGTGCTAGAACCATATATTTTAGACCAGTGGGCATTTGATGGATGATGTGGTAACTATCACACCAGCCGCCTTCACTCCCCGCGGCATCTCCTGGTATCCGATTTAGACTGGATAAACCTGGGAAGTTAGGTCAATTTAAAAATCCCCCTCTCCCGATGCGGATTCAAACCTATGACCTCGGACCGGCAAGTCTAGCCACTAAGATACCAAAGCTATAGCATTAGGTTAGTCAGTGGAACAGTTTCTATGATTCTTTTGTTTGACAACTTATGACATTTGGTGTGACAGCTGCAATAGTTTCTGTGATGTCTTTCTGGTCCTGGCATCTTATGATTTTACGTGTGGTGGCTGCAATAGTTTCTGTGATTTCTTTCTGGATCTGACAACTTATGACTTTAAGTGTGGTGGCTGCAGTAACTTATGTGATTTCATACTGAACTGACAACTTATAACATTACGTTTAGTGGCTGCAATAGTTTATGTTATTTCTTTCTTGACCTGGCAACTTATAACATTTGGTGTGACAGCTGCAATAGTTTCTGTGACTCTCTTTATCTTAGGTGTGACATAAGATGTATCATCTACAATACTGTGTGTGTTTCTATTGACCTTAGGTGTGACATGATGTGTGCCCAATAAAATATTTCCCGTGAGTCTATTTATCGACACATTTCATTTCTTCACCGGTGCTAACAGTTATCAGGTTATGGGGTATCCAATGCTAGTTTATTTGTTGCCATGTGATTTTAACAGGGATACCACAGACTCGGGTACTCATGTACCTAGTAAATTAAAATATTGTTAAAGGTTGAGCACGTAGTCGAAAGGGAGCAGCGGTGGTGTAGTGGCTAGACGCGTGTCTGTCGGCCCTGTGGTCATGGGTTTGAATTCGCGAATTTTAAACAATGACCATTCCACGTCGACCCAGACTGCAGTGAGTACCAGGAAATGTCTTGGGAAGATAAGGCTGTCGGTGTGATACTGACCACGCCAATCACCGAGCGCCGATTGGAGTATAAAAATATGGGTCTTTCATGGTGTGCCCAATGCACCTAAAGTGTGTAATAGGGAACTTTACCTAATTACCATTTCCCTGATACACCCTAAGGTGTGTAAATTGGTTCCTTTCCTATTTTTATTAAAAAGTCCAAAGTCCAAATCGTGTAGATGTTAAAAGCAAGGGGAAACTACCACATTATGGTATATAACATTTATAGGATCACGGGTATGACAGTGCACGAGGCCGCGGAGCTGGAGAGAGTATTTCCAATGCGGCCGTTACGAGAACGGCGTCCCATTAAGATGTTTGGCTTCTTCTTATGTCCTTTATTCCCCATTGGAGCCAGGGCCCTCAGCCATCTTGTTTTTTCTCATATCCTTTTAACAGGACATCACAGTCAACTCCAGCATTTCTGCCGCTGTGATCGCTTGGCAAGTTTACGTTCCATAGTTTGCCATTGCTTTCTGAACGACCGCCACCGATACCAACGCAAAACCAATGCAAGGCGGTCTGCTGCGTTCTGTGTTTCGAACGCGGATATATGAATTATGAACCGCGTCCTTAACACCTTCGCCACGGAGTCCGGTTCAGCCATCTTACACAAACATTATCGCTGCTATTTTCTTTAGCTCCACCCAATCATCCTCTCCGTAAGTCCTTAGGTATCCCTTTCGTTTCTCCATGGGTTTCGGAGAAAGGCCTTAAAGGACAACCAGATTTTCTCGATGCATTTCCCATCCAATGCCAGCGACATCGCATCCTGTTTGTTTACCTGACATGTATCCAGTTCTTTCCCCAAGCTCCGCGGTCGTGATTGATTCTGTCACGTCATCACCCTTCCCACCCCTCCCCCACCCCCAACCCAATTCTGCGTTGACATTGGGTAATGAATGTTTGTAGTTTAGCAATCGTTCCACTGTATCTCCATGTCTCCCATCCACACAGCAACATTGACCTACTCTAAAGTTAAACATGCTAAGTCTGATACAAAGTTTATTTTCATCGACTTTCACTCATTTCTTAGCGCCATATGAAAGCTCATATTATCTTTTGTACTCTTATTTCAATACCTCCTTCCGTTTCCCCTTCCCTGATGTTGTGCTTATATTTATTTTGACATCTGAACACATGCGCAGCAGACAAAGTCACAAAAGGAACAGCAACAAAACAACAACATAAACAACAATGTAGTACATTCCGGCATTTTTCAAAACGTCTCTACTGCCCTGAAATACCTCTAATAGACAGGCCATGTTAACAATTCGGGAAATATCATTGTTTCTGTTGCCTGGCATTTCTGGTTACTGGAGCCACCTATCAACACTCGCTACCTGCTGTTCTCTTCTTGCTTGTTGTTTGTGCGGAGAATGTTTCAGCATTTGCAGTAACCACCATCGTATGTCACGCTGGCGTGCCTGCCTGGTGGTCATACAAACGTTTTCATGTGCTTTACGAGGCATTGGATATATAGTCTTGTCTTGTCTTTCCTCTCGTGCCTAAGGTGGCGCATAGGGCAGAAGTCTTGGCTCTCTATGTTTGTGCGAAGCGTCAAACATATGGAGCCAGAAATCTGATTCTGTAACAGCTGGGAGTTTTATGATGCTAGACTCAAATTTTTATAGATCAGTCAACACTGGGGGATGATGTGGTCAGTATCATACCGGCCGCGTTTATTTCCCGAGATGTTTCCCGGCATCCATTTTAGGTTATATAGAGCTGGGAATATAAGTTAAACTGGTAGTCATAGGCGTTGCATTTGCATCCAACTGACCTGAGCTTCCAGGTCGGCCCAGCCTGAAATTGGTACCAGGTCATTTTCTGGGAGGTAGGGCTACAGCATAACACTGATCATACAAAACACCATCTTATGCCACGTGTGTAAGGCTACAGCATAAAACAGACCATACATAACACCATCGTATGCCACGTGTGTAAGGCTACAGCACAATATAGATCATACATAACACAATCGTATGCCACGTGTGTAAGAAAATGGGTACCAGGTCATTTTCTGGGAGGTTAAGCTACAGCATAACACAGACCATAACACCATCGTATGCCACGTGTGTAAGGCTACATCATAACTCTGTACCGTAGTTTGAGAAACACAGTTCAATATGTTATTCGAAAGGAAAAGAAAAACTATTTTAAGAACTTACTAATAGATAAAACCAACACTAAAGATATATGGAAAGCAATTAATACCTTGACAAACAAACACAAATCATCACAATCGTTACCATCAAATCAGGTTACATGTGATCAATTCAGTAATTTCTTTCAGTCCGACATAAACCACCTGAAGGCTGCAATACCAGATGTGCCTTATGACATATCTTTATTATCATCATTCTGTGAGAGCAAATGCTATGGAGACATTCCTACAAACATACCGCTAATGACGACCACTGAAGTATTTACTCATCTCAGTAACCTAAAAATCAATAATTCATCAGGACTAGATGGAATCAGTAATCGGATCCTTCGCTATGCTGCACCGGTGATCTGCGAGCCACTAACTTTTATATATAATCAATGTCTCACCAAACGTCACTTTCCATCAGCCTTTAAAATCACTAAAGTGTATCCTCATTTAAAAGCTGGTTCATTATACGATTGTATCATGCGTAATTAAAGGCCAATTTCCATATTATCCTCACTATCCAAACCGCTAGAAAAGCACATCCACAAAACAACACTAGAGCACTTAGCTCGCCATAAACTAATAGCTGACAGCCAGTCAGGATTTCGGCCAAAATATTCCTGTCATACGGCCCTAACAAACATGATAGAAAACTGGCATCAAAATATTAACAACAATACTCTATGTGGAACGATGTTTATAGACTTTAGAAAAGCATTCGATATGATAGATCATACTATCCTAATTAAAAAACTAGAAACAATGAAAGTAAGCTTTAATATAGTGACATTAAAAAAAAACTCATCCCGAGCCATTACCATTAATATTGGAGTACCACAGGGGTCTATACTTGGCCCTCTGTTATTTGCCATTATATAAATGATCTTCCCTTATATCTGTCATCGTCCTGCGATCTATTTGCAGACGACTGCACAGTATATACAAACGCTGTTGATCGTAATGTGCTAGAATTATCCTTTTTATTATTTTATTCCATCCATGGATAGCCATTCATGCTAGGACACAGATAAGTTGAAATTTATACTTTCATGTAGTGTCGATCGTATATTTGTTAATATATTTTTGTTTGTTTGTTCAGTGCTGACGAAGGCTTTGGCCGCAACGTCCATTGTTTTTTTGTAGTCGTGCTTTGGTAAAGCTCTCAATCTACTTCTCGTTTTTCAGTGATTCATTCATTAGAATCATCCTTGCAACAGGAAATAAATAGTATAGTTAACTGGAGTCATGCAAACCGCATGCAAATTAACATTTCTAAAACAAAAACTATGTTAATAGGAACCAGGCAAAGACTTCACACTCTAAACTCGCAGAGAACTCTTCAGCTGCACATTGGTAGCACACCTATAGAAAGTGTAACCGAGCACAAGGCACTGGGTCTTATCATAGATCAAAATCTATCCTTCAATTCCCATGTTCATGCTCTAGTTAAACAATAGCCAAAAAAGTATACCAACTTGCCAAAATTAAAAATTTCCTCGACGAAAACACAAGAAAGATATTCTATACTTCCCACTATACAAACACATATTGATTATTGCTCCACAATCTGGATGGATGCTCCAAATCAATAATAAAACGCCTTGATTCACTCCAGAAAAGGGCAGTGTCTAATCAATGGTGATAAGGTTACAGACAATTCTAACCTACATGAACGTCTTCAGTTAACTGCCACTCCACAAACGCCTACTTTTTAATAAGGCTAAACTAATTCACAAAATCCTATTTCAAAATGCCCCAAGCTACCTTTGGCCATTGTTTAAATATAATGCAAGACATAGCGAATGCAAGACATAGCGAACGTCTAAATATACTCCATGTCCCTAAACCTAGGATAGACTTATTTAAAACAAGCTTAGCATACTCTGCCACTCAGTTGTGGAACAATCTTCCACAAGAAATCCACCAATCATTATACATACAGTCGCAACCTGTTTGAAAACTACCTCAGGACAGACTACATGCCCCCTTAAAAAAAACAGCAACAAAGACAATAATAATGGTAAATTATCTCGAACGACAACTAACACCAAACAAACAAACAAACAAACAAACATTCCAATGTGTATGGCACGTTACCCCCACCTTGGGTATTCATGATGCCATGTTAAACATTGCCTCAACGAGTCATGTATTATTGATTATTTTTCATGCGTTTATAATGCTTATTGTTCTTTTGTTTGTCAAAGAATTGCTTCATAAGAGATGTTGAATGAAAGAATGTATGAGAGGAAATAGAGAAGAAGGGCAGAATGTCAGACTGGCCTGCGTGCCCAATTCTTAACCCTTTGAAAATAAAGATTTACTTACTTACTTACTTACTTACTTACTTACTTACTTACTTACTTACTTACTCTGATCATAACACCATCGTGTGTGTAAGAACATACTGGCCTAACACCAAAAAGGTCACGACAACACGGCAATTATTCGTTTCCTACTTTCGATATGTTCTCTAAAGTATCTCAAGCTGCATATTATCCGTATGTAGCAGTTGCTTTGCAATTTGCTGCGTTCATGGCGGCCCGCCGAACAGATTCTGCTATTCTGTGCCAGTTCCCCAGCTTCATGCATGTTCATGCCCAAAGTGTCTGCAATATTCTGTGTCCATCATCGCGCTGGCCGACTCCTGCCTCTTCTTCCAGGAACCAAGCCTTCCATCACTGTCCTCTCCAGGTCACTGTGACGTTTACTATGGCCGCAGTATTTTAGTTCCCGAGACATGACACTGTTTATGAGCACGTTTTCTTCAATGTTAAGATCTAATATAACGTCACTAGGTTTTTCCCTTCTAAGTCCACGGTTTTCTGTAACATTTAACTTCAAAATGTCGGGTTTTCATGTGTCCCGTGGTTGATTGTAAAATGGTCCATAACGTATATTCATGTGTCGACACAGGAAAGATGCATATCTGCCTGCACGGCGAGGAACCACCAGTCTGCACACCAATCAGTCAGACATGGGACAACGGATACTAACGCAAACCTCAGTCCGGTATGACATTACACTGATGTTGGACAACAGGATGTCTTCATTCGACATACAGGACTTCACGCTGGAGTTCACAGCCAGCAAACACAAGCAAGCAAGCAACTCTTGGCTGGTTTTGAGCCATGTATTCTTAATATTGTGTAACCTCTGCTTTGCTATAGCCAGTCTACTCCTGACAATTGTTGATTGACACTGTGTATTGTACGTAAATAATTAAAATGCTAGAAGTCATTTACACACACGGGAAAGATTTAAGTGTTATGAAGAATTGTGTACTGGCAGCATCAAGTATTTATATATGTATTGATGCACGATTGGTCCAGCTACTCATACACAACCATACTTTGGACAGGGATGCTTTCATAGAAGCCTTGACTTTGCATATCAAACATTCAGTGAGGTCTGTAAGAGATATGACTATTCTAAAAGATGGGAAACTTTCACAAAACAATAATGTTAGTACTGATCTGCGGTAGTGTAGTGGCTAGCACGGTGGTCAGCAGATCGGAGGTCCTGTGCTCAATTATCCATTAAAGAAAGGTATTAACAAATTGACATCAGATCCGGAGTCAACGCGTCATATAATGGATACCTAGAAATAATATAGAAAGCAATGGTGAACGGCGAAATACTTATCATATTACTCATCAACTGTCGATTGTTCTTTCAAAATATGAGGCCAACGGCATATACAGTGCATAAAATGTGGCTTCAACTGAAAAGAAGATATACTTCTATGTTGCTGGCAGTGTAAAATCTCTACTTTTCCGCAGTTTTATATTAACTTTTAGCTACTATGATCATCATTCATGATTCAGTGACATGACTGCTGCAGAACTTCGCTCCCATAACGAAATTTCCCATACGAAATTTCTCTCTATCACACGTCAGGTGTCCTGCCTCTATTCATATCGCATGTAAAGTATTTGTCACATCTTGCATTCATCCACGGTGGGGTCTTCATCTTTTATCTTTCCAGTACACGTCTCTCCATAGTTATCTTTTTCTGACATTCATGTTTGTTTACATACCCACAATATTGCAATTCCCTCATGTATTTTTGCCTTAATAACCAATCTTTTTCAAAGGTGAGTTCTTGTTGGTAAGCTCTATTTGTTCTCTTCTTTTGGACCAATTATTCTTTAATAGTCTTCTGTAGTCCTGTATGGCGCATGGACGCATGCATGTTTAACAACAATAATAGTTATATATATAATGGCATGTGGATAAAACAAAGAAAATGTAAATATTTTGGTCATTTGAAACGTCACTAAAGTTTGAGAGAACAATAATGGAGGGGTATATGCCTGGGAAGAGAGGAAGAGGAAGGCCAAAGAGAAGATAGGTTCAGGATGTGGCGGATGATCTCCAGATGGGTGATGCACCCACGCGGATGACGCGGGACATCTTGCTTATGATCGAGAGGTTTTCCGGAAGGTTGTTATGGGAGCGAGGTTATGCAAAGGACATGCTACTGAATGAATGAATGAATGAATGAATGAATGAATGAATGAATGAATGAATGAATGAATGGAAATATCTTAGTTAGTTAGTTAGTTAGTTAGTTAGTTAGTTAGTTAGTCGCGGTTTCAACTTCACAGCAACGGGTCGTCCCCATTATGCTCCATTCCCGTGCCAGTGAATATCACACAAAACGCTCCCCACTGCCCAATGTGAAAAGTGGAAAAGACAGGAGTCTCGATAAACAACAATCCGCACAGATACACTGTGCATAATGCCGCCGCCAAAATGTCAACACAATAGTCCCCCACGAAACATCCAGTTTATCTCTGATGGAATCGGCAGTCATTTTCCCATCTGGATGTTTCCTAGATGTTCACCCACACAGTCCACGAAAATACAGTTTATCGTCGATGGCAGTGACAGTCAACCAGAAGCCCAGCAGCCACGCATTTCTGCATAAGGCAAAAACCGGTCAACTCTGGGACACAGCCAGCTGCCATCGCTCCGAACATGCAGTCACGTTCCAAAAAACCTCGGGCAGATTCAAAAGCATTTCACACGAAACTCACAGCTCACAGTGTCGCGCCACGCACTCACTCAGTAGCAGTATGAAAATAGAAGGGACATTTCTTAACCAAGTTTCCCGTATGTTGCCGGGGCCCATAAGAAAAGCAAAGAATAGCAACACTGTAGCCTACCACGCATGTCGTAAGAGGCGACTAAGGAGGCTTGATGAATGGAAATATCTGAGCAGCTCCAGCAGCAAGCCAGTATAAATGAGGAAGCCGAGCTGAGAGGAAGCCACCTGAAGATAGCCACGTTTCTATTCCTGGGGAGGCCACTAACGCTCTGTTGACAGCAGGTTCTGAAGTGCTAACTACTGTCTGCTTCCGGACCCCTTTAAGCAGCGCTCATTTGAGTGGTTTATGCCAGTAAATGGTGGCATTCCTGTTCCCAAGCAGAAGATATTCCCAAAGGTAGGCTTTGTGTATACTGAAGATAATGAGTGCCAAATGCTAACGGATTTAGATATTGCTTTTGCAATGGCTAGTGAAAATGCGTTTTGCCATACTATGGACCGACGGATTACGTAATCATAGTTAGTGTGGATTGTTCAAACATCTACGATAGGAAATCATGCGCATTACAGATTTATAAACGATCTAATAAATCATGTATTTGTGAAGCCTACAACAACGTGCCGTGGGGCTCAATCACGGTTTCGCTTAAACACACCTCATCACTGTACCTCTATCAAGTGTAGTCAAGTTTCAATTCTTAAACCACATATACCTTCTCGCGCTATTTAGTAAAATATGAGTAGACATTGCCCGTTACCTTGGATGCAATCTATCTAGATCAGTGGTTCTCAACCGGTGGGGAATTTTCCCTCCGGGGGAGGTTAGGGTTTCCAGAGGGAGACGGATTACGATTATTTCAAGATCGCGATAATTTAAGAACCGATTACTTGATATTGTTTTACTCCCCATAATTTACGGTTCTGTACTTCTCGCTCTTCTGAAATTCGTTTTACAACGTAAGTAGACCTGCAAATCACGTTTTATGTAGACGTCCAGACTTGTTCTAGTATGTGTTATTAAATTTAGCTTCCATTTTTACGTAGGGCGGGGGATTTATAGGTAGGAAATACGAAAGGGGAGAATGACATTCTGACCATATGATGAAGGGGTGCATGGGCCAAAAAAGGTTGATATCCACTGGTCTAGATGAAGTAAATCTTATACAAACGCTTACCGAAGTCAGACACATTGACCTTTGAGGTTCATAACTAGATGTGACGCACTTCCCTCGAAAAACTGAAGGAAGAAGATGAGGAAGAAACAGATGAATCCACAGGAACATATATTGAAACGTTCGTAACACACTTTTATTCAAAGGCGCGTGTGCGCTTTTCAACTGGTGTATTTAATGCCCAGGCTTCAAACCCGTGTGTTGCCACGGGAAACACTCATGCTCTCTGCCTGTACTCTAACTTGTGTTGTTCTATACATTCTTTTAAATTCGTTTCTCATCATCTGTATTATCTAAACTTCTTCCCTACTTGAGGCAGCAGGTCAATGTTTCCATTTACCTTGACACTTTGGATAAATAAAAAACGTGGATTGGCTGCAAATAAAGAAATTCCAAGTGTTCGTGTTACGAAGATTCTTTTTCCTACGATAACACCAGCTAAACAAGTGCTTCTTTTTAACTGATAGATCGCTCTCCATTCCTACTCCTATATCTCGGTATGTATGGGCGTACGTATCTAGGTATGTATTTGTCTGCATGCATGTCCCTGAGTATGTATGTGCGTGTGTGTTTGTTTTTGTGTATGTGTATATATATATATATATATATATATATATATATATATATATATATATATATAAGTGTGTGTGTGTGTGCGTGTGTATGTGTGTGCGCGTGCTTGTCTGTAAGAAATTTAAGAGGTGCACTTTCCTGAAGAACAACCGTTTGTTTCATAGAAAAACTATAACTGACACACTGACATATTTTCACGCAAATAAGCGCACGTGCATGTAAAACTGTCGGAATCCGCCAAATGTTTTTTAATTCCTCCACAAGTGTTCGGGAAGCTAATGAAATGGCAAGAAACATGTGACGAATGCAGTAAGTTATGTTGCTGGTGCCGTCGCTGTGATAATACTTTTTTTCCAATCTACTTATTCTTGCCAGACAGACGCTATATGTTTGGAACTAACCCAAAGCTGTTAGTTTTTCCATCGTTGTCATCTCAATTCTTTAAGATTGGAACTGACTCATTGCTTAAAATCTGTCCACAACTAACAGCTCAGTCTTATACCTTTAGAACTGCCCCACTGCTGCCACGATGTTCACCGGTAACAGCTCAGTTAAACACAACTGGAAATGTTCCAAAGCTGAAATATTGGAAAGACGTGACTGTTTGTTTCATGCTCAGTCTTCGTAGACGTAGATGGATATGACACGGGAGGATGGGTGATGATAGAATACCAAAGGACATCTTTTTTTGATGAATTACAAATGGGTAAGAGATCTTAGGGTAGGCCTCGACTACGATACAAAAATATGTGTAAGCGGGACATTATTGATACAGACATTGATAATGCAAATTGGGAGCAAGCCGCCGTCGAAAGTAATGTGGAAAAGAAGAGGAGAAACAAATATCAGAAATGGAATAAAGACAAAGGAGAAAATGATTGCCGATTGGTCACACTCAGAGCGCGGGACACGTAAGATGATGGTGCGTGACGGTGGAAATGACCATGTGTTCATATGCATCCTTTGTGGACGAACATTTACAGCGCGAATTGGTCTGATCAATTACATTCGTTACCGCCATGGGTTGTAGATGTTATGCCATTTTTAAGTACAAACCATCGTCTGTCAAGACGGCAAGGTGCCAGAGTGATGATGTCCCAAAGCTGCAAAGCTGTCCACCGTTGACAGCTCTTTTCAATACGCTTAATTTCTCCAATGTTTTGCTTACGGAGTGCCAATGCAGGGTAGGTAAATGGCTTTTTGATGTGAGCGGTACTGTTCACCTTCACTTCGGCCTCCCGTTCCCATGCGAAGAGCTGTAAAAATATATGGTAGACTGTGTTATAGTAGATTTAATAAAAAGGTTAGGTTCATTTCGGATTATCGTCATTACACTTCCGATATGCTCATAGCGGCTCAAATCTGCTCCGATATTAAAATAGCAACACTCAAAAGGCCGTTGAGACAGTTCATCATCGAGTGACGAGCCTACAGGTATTCTTGGCACGTTACTCTGTTCTGGTCACTCGGTTCTTTAATCCGAACTCTTTCATTCTTACTATCCTAGCTAATTCATTTAGTTGAAAATATTCATTTCCTCCCAGTTTCTAATGTCGCCTCGACCCATTTGTTAAATCTCTGTCATCGTGGCAGAAAATGCCAGCCCCTCAGCTCTTTCATCGCCCGCAGCAAATAGACAGTAAAGGCAACTGTAAATAACTGACTTAGTAATAACATAAGCCATTACCTGCCTGTTGAGTGGTCTAGTTGGCCTTGCGACTAAGTACACTTGTTCTTGCAGAGAGGTCCTGCCGCCATATGGAGATGACAGGTTCGAATCCCGGTACGGCTATTATAGCTTTCAATTTTTATGTTGTCTAGTGTGTCTTCTAATCTCTACTTCTTTAATCTACCTCTGTTAGCGTCAATAGATACTTATACATTTGTAAAACCTGCCTGGATCATGGCACAGGAACAGAGGTGCGGCTGCATGTATATTTGTGTGTGAGTGCGTTGTAGAGTGTGACCCCAGAGCTAAGGGAACAGCAACCCGAAAAGTGTTGGAGCCACTGCTATTGATGGTCTAATCAAAGCATCGAGAGCTGAAAATTAGTTTAATTAATTCAATCAATCAATCAAGCAGGTACCGTCTCCACAATGAAGGTTGGCTGCAGTGGATCCCCAACATTGCCTGTCTCTAGCCCTGACTGTATATTCAGCCAGATTGCTGTTCGTCCATCTCTTTATGTTATCCTTTCACTCGTATCGTTGTTTATCTATTGCTCGCTTGCCTTCAACTTTTACCTTCAGTATAGTTTGTATAAGAGTGTTATGTCTTTTAAGTTAGTTGCATATCATTTACATGACGTTGCAGTCAACACCAGCATTGTTTACTGTTGTGATTTCTTGGCAAGTTTATGTTCAGTAGTTACTTTCTGAACGATCGGCACTCATACCATTTCGTAAAAACCCAATGCGAGGCGGTTTGCTGCCAAATCGCCTGCAGCTGTGTGTTGAACACGGGTATGTGGGATTACGAACTGCGTCCGTAATCTCCTTCGCGACGGAGCCGGCGTTATGTCTTTTAACGTGGCCGAGATATTTCACTTGTCTCTTTTTTATTTCTTGTATCAATTATCTTTTAATTCTCAGTTTTTCTAGCTGGATTTAATTGTTTTTGTTTCCATGGAATATAACACATTCTTCTTTTGTATATCCACACCTCCAGGGCCTCTATTCAACTTTCCAATTGCTTGTTCAATGTCTAGGCTTATGTGCCATATAAAAATGTTGAATATACTCGTACATAAGATTTGACAGTACTCATTTTTATGCACTGTTAATCTCTCTAGATGTTAAGATTGATTTCATTATGTTGAAATTAGACTACGCAAATAAAATAGTTGTCAAGATGTTTATAGCTCAACTTTACAAATTTAGTAGAGCGGAATAGAAGGAGAAAGCAGTTTCTTATATCACGGCCTCATAATAAATGTAGACAGCAAATGTGAAACGGATGCCATGAAGAGAAGGGGACTGTCACAATAGTAACAACAATCCAATTTTAACACGCAGCAGATTCATTGTATTAGATTACATATGATAATCCCCAAGTGATTTGCATATTCTTCAATGTGTAAATAATATCTACATGTGATCTATACACGCGAAGTAAATTAAAGAAACCACGCCGTTCGCATGTGGACATATATAAGAAATGGGTACAATATCATGGTAAGACAAACAGACAAATGTAGACATATAGAAGACATGGGTACAATATCATGGTAAGACAAACAGACAAATGCCAGAGATGCCAACAAATTGGGAATAAAACAGGAATTACTCGAGGAGATTAACATGTAAAGAATAATATTTTTTGGGACTATTAAGAGTTAGTTGCAAGTCCCTTACTGGAGGTTGCAATCAGCCCCAGCTTTTATTGTTTGTTTGTTATTTACTTGGCAATTTTACGTTCAGTAGTTTTTGTCGGTCTCCCTGGCCAAGGTGTTAACGACGTTGTTCGTAATCCCATATATCCACGTGGGGAACACAGCTGTGCGAGATTTGGCAGCGAATCACGTCGCGCTGCTAATTTACGGGTGTGTGTGAGCCGGTCGTTAAGAAAGCAATGGCAAACTACTGAACCTAAAACTTGCCTAGTACATCAACAGCAGCTGAAACATGTTGGCGTTGACTGCAACTTACTGTAAGGGATTTGCAATATTAAAAACAAAGTTTGTTGGAACTATAAAGGACAAAGTAAGTGATGTCGACCACAATTAGGTAATGTCCGAAGGCTAACATGCAAGAAGGAGACGCCGATTTAAGAGAGAGCTTGGCATCAGGAGATGCATAAGAAAGGTGACAGGCTGTCACTGTGACGATTGACATAATGCTGGAGATCCATTACAGTTAACATTCGATACTTAAATATGACATTTAATGACATCTATGGTTTGCCTAGCTTTCGTGGTCTACTGGGGAGTTGGTTCAGTCCTCCAACTTCTCTAGACATGCGCAGCGCATCTTTTCTAGGAGAAAGACTTCGGATACCCAGCAACTATGAAACTGGTATGATGAAAGTAAAAGAGGGGATGAGATAAGAAATGTATGATCGCACGATCAGTTATCTTAGATATTATTGTTCGATATAGAGACGACAGAGGAGGGACAGACAGACAGGCAGATCAAACAGACAGACAGTCAGTCAGGTAGACAAAGAGACAGAAAGACAGAGAGGCTGATTGAGAGATAGAGAGGCAGAGAGACAGAGTCACAGACAAAGAGAAATAGAGAAAGTCAGAAAGAAATAAAGGAAGAAAGACAAATAGTAAAATATAGAGTGAGAGATAGGGAGACAAGACAGACCGAGAGTACAGCCAGACAGTGAGACAGAACGACAGAAAAAATCACAGGGAAAGAGAAAGAGACACACAGAGTCAGACAGACAGACAGACAGACAGCAGACAGACAGACAGACAGACAGACAGACAGACAGACAGACAGACAGACAGACAGACAGACAGACAGACAGACAGACAGACAGACAGACAGACAGACAGACAGACAGACAGACAGACAGACAGGCTAATAGACAGGCAGAAACAGGCACACACACACATACACTTTTGTAACTGTATGCATTTCTTTGTAAAATACCAAAAACATAACCGTCTCTGTCTAGAACGTAATAACAGATAATACATTGAGAAACAATAACGTAAGAAGTATTGAGAATAATAAAACATTCAGCTCCACCAACATCTCCGTTTCATGTTTCAGCTTGTGCCAATTCGCATCTGCAGGTAGTTGAGATTTCCTGAATTCCACCCAAATTATGTTTGCTCACCAAAACGATCCTTACGCTGGAATCAATTAGCCTGGCTCATAAATACGATTGCCACCAATCATTTCTGCCACTGTCGAGTCGTAAATTCCAAACTTAATAAATAGCGAAGCGTGATAGATGAGAAATAGATTAATTGGACTGAAGGAACTGGCACTATATTGCCAGAGCCAGATTGCAATAAAATACCAGTGTTTTATTATTCCGCAAACAGCACATTTTGGTCACATAAAATAACATAATTGGAAGCCTCGGTAACGTAGTGGCTAGACGCATGCTGTCGGTTCGGCGGTCATTGGTTAGAATTCGCACCGAGATGGATTTGTAAAATTGACCTGACAACAAGTTTAACCCAGGCGTACATGGGTGTTGGGAGATGTCTTGGGAAGTGAAGATTATCGGCGTGGTATTGACCACAGCTTCCATGGAGTGCCGATATGTATATATAAATATGAATCCAGCACCATATGTCAAATACGCCTAACACAGTGTCCGTGTGTCATTTACCTTACTGTGGTAACTGTGATTTACAAGACATCGCTGTCAACACCGGCACTGTTGTTGTTGAGGTCTTGACAAGTTTACGTTCAGTAGTTTACCATTGCTTTCTGAACGACCGGCTCCCATACCAACACGTTAAAACCTAGTGCGACACGGTCTGCTGCCAAATCGGTCGCAGTTATGTTTCGAACGCAGGTAAGCGGAATTACGAACCGAGCCCGCAACGCCTTTGCCACGGAGGACGGCTACTGTAATAGCATAAATGGGGAAATTCTTATACAGGTAAACCTTGTAAACAGCTATCTTGAGTAAACAGCTATCTTTGGACATTCATACTATCTAACGGAATGCTTTTCGAATATTAGAACAAGAATCTCCATAGGAAAATGTAGCCTTTTGCCAGATGGAAAACTTACAAAAATGCTTTAATTTGCAGTGAGACAAAGTATGTTTAAGTGCTACGTACTGTTGTGCACATGTGAAACATGGGTATAAGCACGTAAGTCGAGAAATATCTATTGTTAGCGGAAATGTGATTTCTGGGGAAAATGCATATAATACATTGGAAGGGCGGAAAAAGGAATGACGCAGTCCTTCGTGAAACAAATGGAAACCACAGATTGATTAAATGAATTAGACTTGAAATGAATTCAAACGTTTAGTGACAGCTGTCAAACGTTATGATGAAGGAGTAAAAGGAAGATACAAAGATAACATTCCTGGTTGGCTTGGCCCCATGACAGAATCCTGACAAGAATACAGACTTGATTCATGACTGATTGTCGTGTGAGATGGCAAAGCGTATACGTCAACGCCTATCGGCATAGCACATGATGATGATAACATAATATCATGTAGAAAACCAAGTTAAGATAGGTAGGGTCAAGGACGAAGGTCACAGCACTCGGTGGATTTCTATAAGTTCTCAGTCATCATCTGAATCAGCCAGCGAAGAGTCTCAAAAAGCTGTAGAAGTTAAAAATGATCTGTACTCATGCTTCACAGACATGATGAAATAATAAAATTACTAAAGCAATTGACTCCAAAGATCTTCGAATAATAAAGAACATATATTGGCAGCAAACAGCGGCCATAAGAGTCAACAACCTGGTACCAACATTTCAATGTATAAAGAAGGGCGCCAGAGAAGGTTGTATATTGTCTCCTGATTTTGTCTCATTGTACAGTGAACATATAATTAGATCTAATGATATCAGTAGCAGTGTGATTATATGTCCGACTGACCTTTCCTCGAAGTCCTGAGTGTCGGCCAGATCCTCTGGTCACTCTCTGTAGCGTCATTCTCTACAAGCTGTGATTATCTAACAGTTCTTCTGAACTATACACACGACTTCAAAGGGCCCCGACCATCTGCCTTATCATACACCGATAGCCCACCAAGGGGTGCATACCCAGCCAATATGTCCGCCTGCTCGTTTCCTACCACATCAGCATGTCATAGCGAAAGAAAATCCAACGGATGCTCGCTATATTTGATTGTTGAATTAAAGCATGCCACTCTGCCCGAATCAGTAAACTTAGAAAACCTCAAAGACGAGGCATTGAGGGAAAATTATGAGAAAGGACTAACTGAAATCTTTGTAAAATTACCTACAGAAAGAAAGACAGTGGAAGAAGAATGGGAGATGTCAAAATCAAGTATTTTAAATACTGAAAAAATAACACGTGGAACCACGAATAAACACAAAGCACGGATAAAGAAAATAACAAGTTGGCGGAACGCAGAAGTAAAGAAAGCTGTAAAAGACAAAAAGGAAAAATATACATAGTGGTCGAAGAGCAAACAGGAATGCGATTACATAGAATGCAGAATATCGAGAAGACATGTGAATACAATAGTAAAGAGAGAAAACCAAAAAGACTGGCAGGAGTATGGAGAAACCTTACATAAAAACTGCAAAGAGGCAACTAGAAACTTCTACAAAAAGATAAGTGCAATGACAACCAGAGGGGAATCCTTTGACCCAACTGAAACAATTAACAACGAAAATGGAGAACCAATAAGCGAACAAAACAAATCCTAATAAGATGGAAACAACACTTCGAACAACTTCTCAACATCCCATCACATGTCCCAGAAATTCAAGAAACAGATACAACCGAAGAACTAGAACCAGACATACTGAAAGAAGAAATTATAGAAACCGTCAGATTAGCCCCATTGAACAAATTACCAGGACAAGATAAAATACCAAATGAACTAATTAAAGCAGCAAGAGAAGTAGGTAAAACGTGGCTACATTGACTATTCAACCATCAGTTATCAGTTATCAGTTGGGGTATCTTCATTGCACTCCGGACATGTCCATAGGTGCTCAGATCCTCCCCCAGCATATGCATCAGCGTCCGGTGGCTATAGTGCCAGTTCTGTGTTGGTTGACGAGGCACCTCTGTTTTCCCGATGTACCTCTCGCGTCTGGCCGTGCGATTCTTACTCCAAGTCTTTCATCCTGGACAGCGATGTGGAATTCACTGACCGTCAAAGTCTCTGTTTTCGCCATATCTTTGAGGACGTTAATAACATCGGCACGATCCATGGGCTGGCCATCTACAGGGGGTGCAGAGCCAGCCAGGTTATCAGCTCGTTCAATTCCCTCGACTCCCTCATGTCCCGGGACGAAGATGAAGGTGACTTTACGGACAACAGACTTCCGCAGCGACTCAGTCCACTGTCTACGTACAGATCCAGCTTCAACCTTCTGAATCATGCTCATTGAATCACTTAGTACACACACGTTGGTATAATGCTGTGATTCCAGCCATATGAAAGCCTGTGTAACTACCATCACCTCCATCGTCATGCTGCTCGTGTTCATAGAGTGGGCACCACTGGATTCTTGAACGGTTCGGCCCGCTGAACGGGCTGTAAATGCCTACGCACTTCTCTGCTGCTTTACAACAGATCCATCTGTATAGATGAGCACTTCGGGGCTATCCTATTCAACCATGTTTGGGTAGAACTACAGGCACCACGAGACTGGGTAAACGCCATAATTATCCCACTTTGGAAAAACAAAGGCAGCAAAGGAGACTGCACACAATACAGAGGCATTTAACTGTTGAGTCATATTGGGAACTTACTTTGCAAAATTCTTGAGAAAAGATTACGGACCCATAGCTAAGCGAAACATAACTTGGATTTCGGAAAAACAAAGGATGCACAGATGCTATTTTTTGTTCTTAGACAACTTATAGAAAAATCAATCGAATTCAATTAAACACTCTACTTAGCCTTTGTCGACCAAGAAAAGGTATTTGAAAGAGTAGATAGAAACAAGCTGTGGGAAATCCTAAAACAATATGGAGTGAGGACACATCTAACAAACCTATGTAAACGCTTATACAACAACAGTGAATGCATAGTGAGAGCAACTGGAGGACGCTCAAAACCCTTCACCATAAGATCTGGAGTACGACAAGGTTGCGTCCTTTCCCCTCTCTCATTCATAACATATATAGACAACATATGTAAAGAAACCAGCCAAGCAGAGACCGCAAGAACGCCGCAGGGCGATAACACGGAAGAAGAACCATTTGCAAATCTAACCATTAGAGAACTCCTGTTTGCGGACGAAGAAGCACTAATAGCAAAATCAGAAGCTGAATTACAAGACCACATGAATAATCTAAATGAAATGTGTAGGGAACATAACATAAAATTAGCACAAATAAAACAGAGGTAATGACTGTAACTAAAGGAGAAAATGCAACAACGTTTCACCTAAACGAACATCCCTTGAAACAAGTAAAGAGTTTCAAGTACCTGAGAAGTATAATATCATCAAATGCAAATCAGAAGAACGAGATCGAAAATAGATGCAATAAGGCAAACCAACTCATAGGACAAATGGCACCAATACTAAAGAACACAACATGTATCAATAACTACTAAGAAAGCACTTTACAACACAATCTTCCTACCAACTCCTATGTTACCAATGCCAAACCTGGACAATGACAGAAAAAGAGAAAAGAAAATCACAACAACAGAAATGAGATTCCTGAGAAGAATACTCAATGTATCAAGAAGAGATAAGATCAGAAATGAAGAAATCAGGACTAAAGTGGGGTTATAGCAGCAGCTAGATTTTATTAGAAGGCAGCAAGTCAAAATGGTTTGGCCATGCAAGTAGGTTAGCAACTAACAGTATACCACAACAAGCAATGATGTACAGACCAGAGGGAAGCAGAGGAAGAGGCCGACCACGTAAACGATGGACGCAGGGAATAACAGAGTCCATGGGAATATCGATACATGAAGCCCATAAGCGGGCACTCTCCCTCTGTTTATACAGGGTATCCGTAAAGTCAGGACGCAAAGGATGTTTCAGATCCAATACACTTGACTCAACGAATAAAGAGTGAATGTACCAAAATTGAAGGCAATGTGGATTTATTGCATCGAGTTCATGAAAATTTTGTGAAACGAATCAACATTTGCATTGCAACTTTATTGAAGATGTAATCTGAATAAAAAGACTGCTCATTGTCCAAGTTTCACATCCATACAAAAGAACAGGCTCTATGTAGCACCTCAACACTCTTTTTCTCGTTTCAATTGACATCTTCTTATTGGTCAGTACTGTTTTTCATCTTGCTAAAGGACTACTTTCACCATGGCGATCGTGTTCTAATCTCTTCAAGGCATCTCCCATCAGATGTTATGACTGTTCGAGATAATTGTACCGATTCACTTGTTGAAGAATATTCCCATTTACTTGTATATTACATTGTGGTATTTCGTTCTTCCTAGTGACGACCATAATCTGTGTCTTTTACAATTTAATTCTAACCCAGCTTGGCTCACTGTGTGCAACAACCGCATTTACTAATGTTGCAGATCCTGCTCATTGTCTGCAATCAATACTGTATCATCGTGCAATCTAATGTTATTGATGTTTCGTCCTCCAATTATGATTCCATTTAATCTTCTACACTTTCTGAAATATTTTCACTGTATAGGAAAAAAGATTCTGGAGACATTACACATCCCTGCCTAACACCTCCTTAATAGGCTGATATTGTCCCACTTCATTATCAATCCTTATGGCAGCTTGTTGTTTCCAATATATGTTTTTTATAAGTCTAATAGTCTTTCCCATCAATTTGTAGATCTGCAAGCATATCTACCATGTTGACATGTCTTACTCTATCGAAAGCCTTTGTGTAGTCAATAAAGCAAAGATGTATATCTTTGTTTACTTCTATAGAACGTTCAATAACTGATCGCAGCATATACACAGCATTTACTGTACCCTTTCCTTCTACAAACCCACATTGTTCTTCCCCTATTTTCAGGTTGTATTTTCTTCCTCACTCTTTGCATGATAATTCGTAGCAAAATCTTCTGTGATGTGACTCATTATACTAATTGTTCTATGTTGATCACATTCCAAGGCTCCTGATTTCTTTTGGGATTGCAATAAATACAGAATTACATAATTCAGAAGGTATATCTCCGGTATCATATAATGTGTTCAGCAGTCTGGTGACTTGATCTATTCCATATTCTTCTAAAGCATTTAATCATTTCTGTTGTGATGTTATCTGAACATGGGTCTTGCCAGCTTTCATATGTTTAAGAACATTTCCGAACCTCCATCTTCAAAATTGGCGGTCCTTCATTATTAAATCGAATATCATACTGTTTCATCTCTGTTATCATCATAAAGGTTTTTCACATAATCTGACCATACATGTAGAATCTGATCTTTTTCTATTATGATTTTGCCATCTTTAGTTTTTAGACAGCCTGCTGATGTACTTGTTCTTTTATTAGTAAGTTCCTGAATTCTTTTGTGCACTAATTTGGTATTTTGACTTGTTGTGTTGTTTTTCAATTTCTATGCAATTTTTCTCAAGCCATGCTTCTTTTGCCTCCTTACATAATATTCTGACTTGTCTGTGAATTTCTTCATATTTGGCAGGAATTATTTTTGTTGAGTCTTCTTGTTCCATTAGTTGTCAAATTTCTTCAGTCATCCATTTCTTACGATCCCACCTTCTTTAATCTTTGGAATAGTTGTTTCTGCAGCCAAACTGATTGAATTCTTCAACATTACCCATTGATCATCCTGGAATAGGATGTCTAGATCAGACAATATATCAAATCTATTATGTACTTCTATGTTGAATTTGTTTTATATTTCCTTGTCATTACTCAATGTACACAAATATTTCGTGTTTCCTGTTATATACTTGACTTTCTTTAACTTTATCTTCAATGTATCTGTAAGTAATCTGTGGTCACTAAAACAATCAGCACTGGGGACTGTTTTTGCTATTGTTAACGCATTTCTAAATCTTCTGCTAATCAGAATGTAATCAATCTGGTTTCTAATCCTGCTATCAGAGCTCCTACATATCCATAATCTTCTAGGGTGTTGTTTAAACCAGGTGTTTCCTTCAATCATTTCATGCTCTTTTGCCCACTCTACAAGCCTGTATCCTCTTTTTTTTTCTCTCTTTCCTAAACCATAGTTTCCGACTGTGTATCTATCACCTTGATTTCCTACTTTTGCATTGAAGTCCCCTATTTTGATGTTTATTTCTGAATTTTTACATTTCTTTAAACCAGACTCTATGTCATTAGGAAATCATATTAAAGTAGTTAGGAAATCATATTAAAGTAATTAGGAAATCATATTAAAGTAGTTAGGAAATCATATTGAAGTAGTTAGGAAATCATATTAAAGTAGTTAGGAAATCATATTAAAGTAGTTAGGAAATCATATTAAAGTAGTTAGGAAATCATATTAAAGTAGTTAGGAAATCATATTAAAGTAGTTAGGAAAGCATATTAAAGTAATTAGGAAATCGTATTAAAGTAGTTAGGAAATCATATTAAAGTAGTTAGGAAATCATATTAAAGTAGTTAGGAAATCATATTAAAGTAATAAAGCATATCCTTTACAGGACTTAGCTGTCTTTCAGCTGTATGTTGGGACGCAGAGGTGTTTCCAAGGCACCAGGGCCGGGTTATATACTGGCCAAGACCTATTGACGCGTCCTCGTCGAGCGTCCTGGGCAACTGGTCCCTTCGGGGTCCTGGCTAAAGTCAGTAGGATCGCCGATTCCTCCGAAGTCGGAGAGTGTCTGCCTGTACGGCGAGGAACCACCAGTCTGCACACCAATAAGCCAGAAATGGGACAACGGATACTCACGCAAACCTCAGGTTCTGTATGACATCACACTGATGTTGGACAACAGGATGTCTTCATCCGACATACAGGACTTCGCGTTGGAGCTCAAGCCAACGAACACAAGCAAGCAAGCAAGCAAGCAAGCTGTATGTTGATCTCTTGGCAAGATTACGCTCAGTAGTTTGCCATTGCTTTCTGAGCGGCCGGCTCAGTATCCCGCAAGTCACGAGCGGGGGTTGAACCGCCTCAGCTCTCGCTCCGCTATGAGACTCTGCGTGATAAACGGGATTACAGAGAGAAAGTGTTGTAACCCCACAGCCAGAGAGACCGGTAAAGGGAAATCATATTAAAGTAGTTAGGAAATCATATTAAAGTAGTTAGGAAATCATATTAAAGTAGTTGGGAAATCATATTAAAGTAGTTAGGAAATCATATTAAAGTAGTCAGAAAATCATATTAAAGTAGTTAGGAAATCATATTAAAGTACTTGGGAAATCATATTAAAGTAGTTAGGAAATCATGTTAAAGTAGTTAGGAAATCATATTATTGTAGTTAGGAAATCATATTAAAGTAGCTAGGAAATCATATTAAAGTAGTTGGGAAATCATATTAAAGTAGTTGGGAAATCATATTAAAGTAGTCAGAAAATCATATTAAAGTAGTTGAGAAATCATATTAAAGTAGTTAGGAAATTATATTAAAGTAGTTAGGAAATCATATTAAAGTAGTTAGAAAATCATATTAAAGTAGGTAGGAAATCATATTAACGTAGTTAGGAAATCATATTATTGTAGTAAGGAAATCATATTAAAGTAGTTGGGAAATCATATTAAAGTAGTTAGGAAATCATATTAAAGTAGTTAGGAAATCATATTATAGTAGTTAGGAAATCATATTAAAGTAGTTAGGAAAGAACGAAATAGAAGGCTGGTCCTGGAATAAGAGTTGGGCGTCGACCTGTACAAAGATGGACTTAGGATTCTGCAGACAGCTGGAGAATGAGAATGCACGAGGCAGGAGAACTGGCAACAGATCCGGAATCTTATGGCGGGCTACAATGAGAGCGACGTTCTGCATTGGACCTGCTACTGAATGTTGACTCTGATTTGAATTGTGATTTCACGAACGAACAAGTCTGTCGTGCCTAAACACCTCGTTTGTGTCTTTATTGTGTCTATGTAGAAGCTCAACTTACAAAACGTTTTAGTCATTATTAATTACTAAATACTTGTACTTTTATTGTTTTTAAAAATTTTTTTGAGGTGGGGGGGGAGAGAGAGAGAAAGAGATTTTCATGTTTCCCCCTACGTGCCACTCACACGTCAAATTGTTTGCTTGTATTTAAAGTTGCATATCCTGTACAGGATATTTCAGTCAACACCATCATTTTACCGCTGTTGTTGGTGTCTTGGCAAGTTTTTTAAGTTCAGTAGTCTGCCATTGCTTTCTGAGCGACCGGCTCCAATACCAATACGTTAAAACCAGCGCGACACGGTCTGCTGCCAAATCTATCGCCGCTGTGTTTCGTACGTAGGTAAGCAGCATTACGAATCGCGTCACACGTTAAATAGCCAATCACCATAACCTTTTGTGTAGCGTTAGTTAATTGTATATCCTATACAGGACATTGCAGTCAACAGACGCATTTTTGTTTTGCTGTTGTGATCTCTTGGCAAGTTTACATTTAGTAGTTTGCCATTGCTTTCTGAACGACCGGCACTCATACCATTTCATAAAAAACACCAACGCAACGCGGTCTGCTGCCACGCGCTCAGCTGTGTTGCGAACGAGGGTATGCGGGATCAAGAATTATCGCCACGGAGACGGTTTTGTGTAGTGGCTCACATTAAACTATCGGAATTGAATTTGTGCTGCAAATACCACTTTGCCGGTCTCCCTGGCAAAAGCTCACTAAAGAAATACAGCTGCGCGAGATTCGGCAGCGGATCGCGTCACGCTGGTTACTTACGGAGGTATGTGAACCGGAATAATAATAATAATAATAATAATAATAATAATAAGAAGAAGAAGAAGAAGAAGAAGAAGAAGAAGAAGAAGAAGAAGAAGCAGAAGAAGAAGAAGAAGAAGAAGAAGAAGAAGAAGAAGAAGAAGAAGAAGAAGAAGAAGAAGAAGAAGAAGAAGAAGAAGCAGAAGAAGAAGAAGAAGAAGTAAACATAATGTCTAGCTCAGTTTTCATGTTAACCCACGCTTGATTTTAATTCCCAATGTCATTTCTAGTTGATTCATTAATCCCCCAGCTGCTTCTATTATTGAAACTCATTTTGTCCCAGGAAATTGTGTCTTTAGTCTGTCTAGCCCAAATGTTTGATCACCAGTGATGAATTGTCAGTCGCTGCGTGCTGATCGGGGTATTGAGGATGAGCTATGATGCACGACGACTTGTTCCACTGGCAATGGGGACGATCGAATAACCAATCAAGCTATTAATCAAATTACCATCTAACCAGTTATTCACAGAATCATCTAAAGACCTAACTTACAAACCAACCAACCAACCAACCAACCAACCAACCAACTAACTAACTAACTAATCAACCAGCCAGCTAGCTAACTAACAGACCGATTGATTGTCTGACTGACTGACAGACTAACTGGCTGACAAGGATGAAATTGAAAATGTCACACACTTTGAATATATTGTCTATATTATCAGCAACCCAACAACTACAATCACTGGCCTTACATCAAAGATCATCTCCGACGAGACCGAGAGGACGTCCAAGAAGAAAATGGATTGACGATATCAAAGACATTGTACAATCACACGGAAAAACACTATCTAGGGCCGCCCACCGAGCGCTGGAGCGCAAATTATTCCTCCCCACGTCGCTTGACAGCAGAAGTGGAAGATGATGATGATGATGAACCATCAACACTGAGGATTATTCAACAAAAGTCACACTCAGACTGGCAATAGCAGTACTGAGTGTAAACAGTAGTAAGACCCTAGAGAACAATACCAGCAAGCATATACAAGTAACATTGAAAGACTACGCTACGCGTCTTTTCTGTGCCAACATACGGATGTGAGTCTCAGACCATTTCGCAGTCAATACAAAAGCAAATAGGAGCTGTTGAACTGAAAGCCTACATAGAAGTTCAGTTAATATTGTGGACCGAGAAGAAAACCAATACAGTCTACGAGAAGCAATTATCTAAGAAAACTGTCTCATAGACAGCATCAAGGCATAGAACTGAAACTGTCTCATAAACAGCATCAAGGCATATAACTGAAACTGTCTCATGTACTGCATCAAGGCATAGAACTGAAACTGTCTCATGTACAGCATCAAGGCATAGAACTGAAACTGTCTCATGTACAGCATCAAGGCATAGAACTGAAACTGTCTCATATACAGCATCAAGGCATAGAACTGAAACTGTCTCATATACAGCATCAAGGCATAGAACTGAAATACTTGGAACATATTTCACAGCAGTTATTTTTGTTGTTTTTGTTTGCTCACTTTGAACTCAGGCGTAGACCACATACATGCCACGAAGTTTAGTGCATTGGACTGACTTTTGTGTGTGGATTAGCTTTCGCTATTTCAAGTTGATTTCGAGAGATCAGTGATGAGAGGCAAGGTCTCATGGAGAGATCAATGATGAGAGGCAAGGTCTCCATGAGAGATCAATGATGAGAGGCAAGGTCTCCTGGAAAGATCAATGATGAGAGGCAAAGTCTCCTGAAGGGGGTCTCGGTGGCCAAGAGGTTAACCGTCTGCCTCGGGCACAAGTGTGTGTTCATTTTCAAACTCAGCAAGTGCAGTTTGTTCTAAGAGCCTTGGCGTCGTCGGAGCCACAGAATGAGTGCTCTGCGGCGAGATTGATCTATGTGGAATAAAACCTGATGCAATGAAGTAGATTCTCTAGCATTGTAAACCTTGTCGTGATTATTGGACGAAGGGTCAGGAGTCGATCGTCATGTAGATAAAGAAAGAACATTGCCGACATACTGAGGTGAACATCCACGAGGCAGGGGAAGTGGCAAAAGGGTTTAGAAAGTTTTCGGCGGGCAACGTTTCGCCCAGGACCGACTAAATGAAGATGACGAGTGTCAGTAAACACTGTGAATTTATTTCGCACGCTGTAATAGAGCAGTGTGGGTCAGTAACGGTTCCTTTTTACACGTCTGTGGCGCACTGGGCATATGGTGCTAAACCCATATTTATATAGACCAAACGGCATTCAGTTGGTGACATGATCAGTATCGCGTCGAACGCCTTTACGTCTCAAGACATTTCCTGTATCTGTTTTAGCCTAGACCGACCTTGGAGCCAATGTTCTTGTTATTTAAATTCGAAACCGCCTAGATCGCTCGCTCTATTGAGAACACATCACAATCGGATAGAACAAAGGATGCCTCGCGTTTAAAAGTACCTCGAAGAGACATGCATTATATGCAGCCGGGAAGTAGAAGGCAGAGGCGAGGAAGGCCGCTGCGAATGCTGAGGTCTTTTCTAAACAAATAAGTCCTGCTCCTACACAAGCTGAAGCCGTTCCCGTCGCCGAAGAAACCACAATTGAAGCCAGCAGCAGCCGGGAAGTTCTCAACAGCAAAAAGGATGATGCAGCCCAATTTACCAGAGACCTCCACACAGGAGGACAACAACACAAATGAGGACTTCAACCGCAGAATACTGCAAAAGCAGACAAGAGAGAAGCGTTGGAGAAGCCAAAATGTCGATTCTACCAACAGACAAGATACTTAGTCTGTTGGAAAACGAGCTGGGAAGAAACAACATAGACCAGCTGCGCAAGACACCCGATGAAGTAGTGGTTTCCATCAACAAAAACCCAAAGACTTATGCAGAAGATTGCACAAGAAGAGAAAGCCGTCATCCAGCTCCACCACGGCATCTTACCGGAAGCCACCCGGCACCGTACTAGCAAACGATGGGTCATTAAAGGAGTCAAGACCCATCTCACCATCGACCACATCAGGGGAGATGCTGACGAGAGAGAACAGGAAATTCAAGAACACCAGTGCTGAGAGGATCATCGGCAAGAATAACATCCCCTCCACAGTCGTTATCGTAACATCGGAGGACCGAGTGATCCCTCAAGTCATTAGATGGGACAAAAAAAGATCAAGTTTCAGATCACTATATACCAAGAGTGCTGCAGTGTTCTAAGTGCCAAAAGTTTTCGCACATCCATACCACCTTCAAAAGTGAGGTGGAGGTATGCAGATACTATTCTGGGCCCCATCCATACAGTCAGTGCCAGCAAGTCAAGATCGACACACACACTTCAGGAGGCCTAACACTAACAGAAAGTGCGCCAACTGCCTCGGAAACCATGGCGCCAGGTACCTCGGCTGCCCCTGACACCAAGACTGCAAGGAAGCATGAAGATCGCCATCAAACTAACTCTGCCTATAAATGAGGCTAGTTAGGCGACCAATCGACTTACAAAAGTGACAAAGCGCAACTGGAGGCCAACTTGAAGGACCTGAGATCAAGTTCAACAGCATGGAGGAAGAAGAGACATAGACGCAAGAAAACAGAGCAACAGCCGTTCAGCGCATACTGGACGAACTGAAGCAAGTTCAGCTAGAAGATTGAGCAGGATGTCGCTACGAATGGCTGCTATAAAGACGAGACAGAAAGGAACTTCTATCAAAAATTCAGAAGAAAGAGAAAAGACAGAAGAACTCTTAAACAGATCCAGAAGAAGAGAACAAATAGAACTGCTTCAAGTCAAGACCAGAAACACCAGAAGCAGAAGATGCAAAGTCCAGACAGAAGAAGAAGCAACAAGAGAAAGAGAATAGAGAGGAGAAGAAAACCAGAACGACAGAGACAAAGACAAGCTTGGACGGAGACCACGAGAAGAAATTACTCTCCGCAAAGATCGAGTTATCAGCCCATTCACAATACAAGGTATCAGAGAAGACCCAGACGATACGAAGATGCACCAAGACGATGAAATAGGTGGAACACCAGGAGAGACGACAACTGGTAAAGCTCCCTGAAGGAAACAACATTATATGACGTGGTGGGTACACAATTACTCCATGCCTTAACAAGTGCGAGTCTGTCCAGACATGAAAAACCTAACAAGAAAGTAACGAAATCAGTCAACTCATCAGAAGCCGGGAGGCTGACAACAAGCAGCCCAATATACGAAAGACAAAATATAAGCTACACCATAAAGACCCCAATTATAGCCAAGTCAATAAATGAAAGGCTGAAAGGGGGTATTCGTACGAAAATTGGATTGGATTGGAATGTATGTGGATGGAAACCAAGGCCATGGCAACGGCAGGTGAGTGTCTAGCCGCTACGCTATCGTGACTCCCAGCAGTGCATTGGTATAGAGTCCATTAACAGAAATGAAAAAACAACCGATATACATGCATCATCATCATCATGCGCCATATCCATAAGCGTGTTTTCAACCAATCACCAGAATCGTGGATCACTTCTGTGTTCCAAAACATCCAGTTATATATCTCTCCGCCTTCCCCTTGTTATTATCTCCTCAATCTTGCCCGTTGCTAACCAGTTTTCTAGTTCATTTCTTCTCATAACTTGCCCAACAATTGTTGACTGTCTACGTCCAAATTCTCTAATCAGTTTACGGTTTTCATTTGTCTCTTGTAGGAATTGCTCATATGCATGCAAGAGTAGACCTTTTTATAAAAAACAGCATGTGGTGGCTGCTTCGGGCGTGTTGCCAGACACACTTTCATTAACCAACAGCATGGCCCACGTGCCAGGTAAGAAAGAAATTATGGAGTAGAAACGGCTCATCAGAGAAAACAGTTTCTTGAATAAATTGTGTTAAATGATGTCTGGAAGCTTTGTACGCGTCAGGTAACGCAGATACTAAAGTCAGGACTTAATTTTAGACTGGGCTAAATGGTTTAGGCCGAAACGTAACGTCCTTTATTTTTATGCTGGAATGAAAAGGGGAAAAGATTAATTAATAATGATTTCTGAAATAATATTTTATCTTTTAGTGTATGACATGTCACTTGGAATTGTGTAAAAACAGTTTTAAAACATGACAGAAGCCACTTAATGTAGCTGGTAAAGGAATGTCTTGTTTTTCTGAAGAAAGATTAAGACTAATTGTTTTTTTCTGTGAATCTTTCTACAGTACTTACTTCTTGGCCCTCTATGTTTTTAAATTATATAAACTGTAGCTTTCACATTTTCCCCTTCTTCTTTTTCTTATTATCCACTTCGGTGGAGTATATGATGCTAGCAATATATTTGTATAAACTAATCGGAACTCGGTGGGTTTTCATCTCATCGTGTTCCTCTTGTACCTTGCGGTGTCGAGGTGAAGTATACACAGCGGGATAGTGCCCGCTTATGGGCTTCATGTATGGATATTCCCATGGACTCTGCTATTCCCTGCGTCCATCGTTTACGTGGTCGGCCTCTTCCTCTGCTTCCCTGTGGTCTGTACATCGGTGGGTTATCTGTTCAATATCAGATCGGCAGGCTTCACTTCCCAGGGCATTTCCTGGTATTTATTGTTAGCTGGGTCGAAGTAGCCCGGGTCAAGTTAAAACTATATCCGCCTGGAAGGGAATTCGAACATATGACCACATGGCCGGCAGGCATGTCTACGTTCTAGCCACTGCACTGACGTGATTGCCCACATACTTTAAAGGATGCTAATAAATACCAGTTTATTTCATAAAGACAATATATAATTCTTAATGTACCTAACGCAATAAGGCACACTAATATTAGGGTCATCCCTTGGCTGTGAGGAACGCTTTCCAATGCTTTCCAACGCCACTGTTTCACCTGTGCTAACATACTTTTTGACTGTTCCCTTTTATCTTGTTTCGTATATCAAAATTCTAATCTTACAATATTTCCTTTCTTTTGCTACTTGTATGTCTTCCCCACATCATACATAATTCTAACATTTCGGGTGTCAGTTCTGGAGATGTTCCTAGTTGAAAGGTGGCAAGCTGGCGGCTTTCTCCTCATCGTGTCATAAGTCTTCTAGATGGGCTTCTTCTCATCTTGATTGGCTAATTATTCTTCTTTCCTTACCCGTAGTTGTGATTTTGGTTGGTTTGATGATTGCAGCGTAAGTTGTCGACGGGATATGGCAGCCGGGCCCACGTTAACCCTCTTTAGCTGCCTCTTACAATATGCGTGGCAGCAGACATTGTTACTGTTCTTCGCTTTCCTTATGGAGCGCGTTAACATATAGGCATTCTCTTTCTCTCTCTCTCTCTCTCTCTCTCTCTCTCTCTCTCTCTATATATATATATATATATATATATATATATATATGTGTGTGTGTGTGTGTGTGTGTGTGTGTGTGAGTGTGTGTGTTGCGATCAGCCGCCAATAAAAATAGCATGCACCATTAGCTACCTGAAAAGACAGTATACTAATAACAATTGAAACAATTAGTTTAGTACATGAATCAACAGAATCAACATAAGGCAACTGAAAACATCTTAAAGGTGAGCAACCCTAGAGCGCACAAATTAGCATAATTAATACACACACAACAAAGTTGTTTGATATCCTTTACACGACGTAGCAGTCAACCCCAGCATTTGTTTTGCTGTGGGTGATTCTTGGGCAAGTTTACTTTCAGTAGTTTGCCATTGCTTTCTCAGCATAAACTTGCCCAGGAATATATACATGAAAAGAACATAAATAAATACACAGCGAATCAATGCTGTAAAAGAAATATTAATAATTTTAAATAGCGTAATGAAAAATGTTTAATTATTAAAATAATAACAGTAGAATTTTACAGCGTACACCAAATGAAATGACAATAGCAGAATTTTACAACTTACACCAAATGAATTAACAATAGCTGAATTTTACAACGAACACCAAATTAATTAACAATAGCAGAATTTTACAACACATACTACATAAAATATTAATAGTATAATTTTACAACGTACACCAAAAGAAATACACAGCAGAAGTTTACAACGTACACCAAAAGAAATACACAGCAGAAGTTTACAACGTACACCAAAAGAAATACACAGCAGAAGTTTACAATGTACACCAAAAGAAATACACAGCAGAAGTTTACAACGTACACCAAAAGAAATACACAGCAGAAGTTTACAACGTACACCAAAAGAAATACACAGCAGAAGTTTACAACGTACACCAAAAGAAATACACAACAGACGTTTACAACGTACACTAAATGAAATAATAATAGCATAACCTATAGAGGTCACGTGGCCTTACGACTAAGCGCGTTCTCGGTTAAACGTTTCTCTGGTGATCACATCAGTGGGTTCGCCCACACACCGGTCAGTCAAAATTCTAGTTAAGAAAACAATGGCAAACCACGGAACTTAAAATTGTTTAGTAAATCACAAACTGCCAATAAAGACTGGGGTGATTACAACGTTCTGAAAAGAACATGTAACCTTTAATAAATAACACTATACATCCCAACGAAGTAGATGGAATCACAGTATAAGTATCACATTTGTTTATAGTATCTTTTTTTTGTTATGTTGCATATCCCTTACAGGACTTTGCAGTCAACACCAGCATTTTTCAGCTGCTGTTGATGTACTAGGCAAGATTACGCTCAGTAATTTGCCACTGATTTCTGAGCTACTGGTTCACATACCCCTGTAAGTTACCAGTTCGGCGCGAACCGCTGCCAGGGAGACCGCCTGTTATAGTATCACAGTTGTATATATTATTACATGTGTATATAAGTGGCAAACAATAATCACAATCTTTTACGTTACTTACTGTATAACCATTGAAGAAAAAATGAATTAAGAAGTCGTTACAGAAATCGAAAGCTGTGCACACACATCTTCATCTCCGCAAAGCAACAAATCTTTCTAATAAAGAAACATGAAAATGGTACACTCAAATAAGAAGTGTTTTAAAATTATGAACAGGTTCTTGAAAAGTGAATATATTACCTGGGCTGTGATGAATTTAATTCCCGCTGTCTAGCAGCCAATGTTCGCAAGCCGTATAGAAAAACCTACACCACAAAACTTAGAACTAAAGAATTTCAGAACGTTATGCTGGCAAATGTATTTATGCAGGTTTCCTGAATGCAATAAAAATCAGCTATTTTTCTACTGTTTTTCTGTCTGTTGACACGAGTAGTGAACCACCCCTGACTCAACGTGAGTTTCTCTGAGTGTTTGTGAGGTAAAACGCATGGCGTGCTCCAGGCGAATTTAGAACATGGCCAGGTTGTGCTCACACTAGAGCTTTCAGGGACTAACAAGCTAATTCAGTTATTGGTTGTAATTACTGCAGGATTGTTTGTCTGGCTGGGGTCATTGAGTTGCTCAGTGGTTGGTACGGTGACTACACAATATCGTCTGTGTTTTACTAGTGGTTCAAGCAAAGGTTCTCACGTTTATTTACTTGTGCATCAAAAAGGCTCCCCTAGCATACTTAGTTATCCTATGTTGGCATCTGTGGCTTAGAGGTTGTAAGTGCTGTTTTACAATCCCGGTACACCATAGTTGGAAATGATTCGTCGAAATTAGTCCGCTTGTTATTGATTTTCACAAAGTGTATTCGTCGATAGTTCAAAAAGGAATTGCAAAATATCGTAAGCAAGATTGCTTAGAAAATCACTAGCAGCTAAGAAAGGCTGGGGTTGAATGCGACGTCCTGTAAAAGACCATGCAACTAACTTTAAGTTACCAGTTTCTCTCTCTCTCTCTCTCTCTCTCTCTCTCTCTCTCTCTATATATATATATATATATATATATATATATATATATATATATATATATATATATATATATATATAAAGAGGCCGGTCTCTCTGGCTGAGGTGTTAGCAGCTTTTCTCCGTAACCCCGAATACTCTCGTGGTTGACGTGAGCGCACGAGAATTGGAAGCGGTTCGAGTCGCGCCAGTGACTTATGAGAGTATGGAGCCGGTCGCTCAGAAAGTCGTGGCGTGCTGATGAGCGTAATCTAGCCTAGGAATCAACATACAGCTGAAAGATGCTGATGTTGACCGCAATATCCTGAAACAAGATGGAAACACGGGGAAAAAAATGCTGAGGATGACGAAACTCTAGCCTGTTTTCGATATCTTCATGCTTCATGTGACACAATCTACCACGTCTAGAACAGCTTCATTGCTTGGGATCCACTGAAGAGAATGTTCTTTAGGTGGTATGAACCAACTCAGCGTGAAGCTGGACGCGGAGCGACGAACAAGCAGAAATACGGTTTATCTTTGGTTAACAGGCAATGCTCAGGGAGAAGTGGGTAATATATTCAGATATGCATAGTAACAATTTAAAGAGACAACCGGTAAACACAAGTGAATTTGCTACCATAGCATTTGACTAACTGTTGGGAGACGTCATTTACAGACAGTCGAGCAATGGGATCAGGGTGTGCATGTGGGAGTGAGTGTGTGTGTCTGTGTGTGTCTGTGTGTCTGTGTGTGTCATGTGTGTGTGAGTGTGTGGGGTGTAGGTGTGTGGGCGAGGGGTGGGTGGGTGTGTGTGGAGTTGGTGTGGGTGTGTGTATGTGTGGGCGTTCTTTATGTATCATACCTTTCTTTTATTTTAGCTACTTGGGAAAGGTGTATGTAATTATGTTAGAACAGAGAACAAGATAGAACCGCATCAACGTGGTGCCCAATTTGACTTTATGAAAGAAAGAATGTGCCCTGATGCCATTTTTAGATTAAGACAGTAAAATAAATATATAGAATACAACACCGAACTAAGTACGACTGTCATATATCAAGAAAAAGCATTTGACTGAGTAAATGGGAATAAACAGCGGAGCGTGTTCGAGAAATACAGTGAACTGGGCAGCGGCTGGATAACATCAGGGTTTTGTATCAAAACAGAGAATGTGCAGTAAGAACAAATACCGGCCTGATAAAGCAGTTCCAGGTAACATTAGGCGTCGGACAAGGATGTGTGTTATTACCACTTTTACTCATGGTCAATCAAGATAAGATTACTAAGGAAACAAATCCACAATCAGCCAGTGTAAATGAGCTGATGTTTGCAGCCGATCAGAGATTACTATATAAGACATTTTATGGATCTACAGCGCCATATCCACTGCCTTGGCAAACGATGTCAGACTTTTGGTTTGAAGATTTAACATTGAAAAGTCAGAATTTATGACAATTTGACGAACACTTTTCTTCCAGGAGTGATGTCTCTCATTGCTGTTCTTTCTATGCCACTGTTATGTTTGATATGGCAAACGTATTTCAGTTTCCAGACTTCATTCGGGTTTTAAGAGATTTCTCTTCAATGTTAAGATAGTATAGAATATCAGTATTTTGATTAATAACATACGGCTTTAATTTCCTGCCACAGAGCGCGTTGTGTGTCGTTCTGACCCGGCAGAACTATGCCATGTTTTATGGTTTACCAAGTTCATTAGGTTGAAGAATAATGACCAGATCAACACACGAATCTGCTGAATTGCAGCTAACTGGAGACAGTCGACTAATAGGAAAGGATGACCCAACAACGTTGCCTTAACTACGAATTCAGTAACACGCATAGTGTGATACAGTTGATATAAAATGACACCTTTATATCATCTCTTCAGCCATATCTTTATAAGTAAGCCAATGACCTTTTTCCACTCCATAAAGCGTACTGGTTACATGCTGCTAGCCCTATTTTTGAGATCAATCGGCACTTAATGGGTTATGTGTTCAATATCACGTTGATTCCCTTTATTTTCTAAGTAATGTTACGGTACCAATTTCAAGACTGGATGGGCCTGGGAATCTAGATCAATGAAAATAAAGTATCCCCGGGGATATGTCGTGCTAACCATAGTATTGCCGTCGCTCCTACTTGTTGTACCTTGAAACCTTTACTTAACTCTGACATAAACATGATGTCAAGAGAAAATATAACTGTACTAATACCTTTTGCCGTATCCTTGAGAGAAGTAGAATGTTCTCGGGTTATGTTACTGCGAGTTGTGTTGTGCCAACCCAAACATGAACACCTGCATGTCTTTAGGTCATGGCGATTTGTGATCGTTCGTAACAAACACATGCACGCTTGCGCGGGCGCAACAGTCAGGATGAAGGGGAGAACCAGCATGAGAATGGTATGATGATTCGTGTGGCCATCTACAAAATAATTGAATACATTTTCAAAGTATATCTTCAGTCGCTGTGGGACAAACACATTGCTCGCTCTGTGCCTAGGGTGAAGTGATCGCGTTTCTCAATATTCTGACATACCGAGTCGACAGTTGGAAATCAGCCACAGCCGATCTGCAAACAGGGCAATTTGCGTTGATTTCGATGGATTGGGCGTCAGACGTTCAGAAAACACTGGCAAATTCAATCAATCAATCAATCATGTGCCATGCCGGAAAGCGTGGGCGGTCATGACTCGCCATTTCACTCGATCACCAGAGTCGTGGATCAGCTCAGTGTTCCTGTCTCGTCCATGCCATGTGGCCAAGCCATCCAGGTATTTTCTTCTCTGTCTTCCTCTTGGTCTGTTCCCCTCGATCTTGCCAATCCATTTCTTCTCATAACATATCCAAACAATTTTGACTGTTTTGACTTAACGTAAAAGTTATTAAAAGTGCCTAGTAAATCACAACAAAGCTGGCGTTGACTGTAATGTCCTGTAATGGACACTTCCTAAGTTTTTCCCCCTGTCACATTGATGTTTGTGTTGTTAACACTACGGGATGTAGTTGGTCTCCACTAACCTACAGGATCGCGGTCTGGTAATGACGCGGTTCCATCCACGTAAACAAGCAGCACACACATGTCCCTATCATATCCGTGAGTAAAACACTGCTAGACTAGAGTATGGTATAATCATTGTAAATACCCCTGTCTTTGTTTTCTTTTTATTTGCACTCGCTCGCTTTGAACTCAAGCGTAGTCCATACACACTACTTCCAGTAGTACTGGACTGAATATTGCGTGTGGGTTAACTTTTACCTATTAACAGTGTCCCTCTCCATCAGGCGAACCCACTCCGATTTCAGAGGCAGTTGTAATTAACGTCCCCAAGTCAAGGACGATAGGTCAACATTTTTGTCCAACTGTTCGGTGTAGGATTTGAACCCCTTACCTCGGCATCAATACTCCGGATGTTTAAGAACACGCGTTCTTATCCCTTCGGCCATGCGGACTTATCCCCTTTCATTAACCAGTGTGCTGCAATTATGGTGGGTCCTTTTTTAGTCAGACGGAGTTTGTGACAATCATGGAGGAGCCTCTCTTCGGTAGCCAGATGGGGTATGTGACAATCTTGTCTTTGTAAAGCAATCTACAATCTGTGGCAATCATGGTGGATCCTCCCTTGATTAGTCTGACGGAGTTTGTCACAATCTTGGTGGATGCTCCCTTCGAGAGCTTGAGGAAATCGTTGACAATCTTGGCGGATTCTCCCTATGTTAGCCTGACGGAGTCTGTGACAATCATGATGGATCCTCTCTTCGTTGGCCAGACGGAAGGTACTTCAATTTTAATTCACCGCAAACAAACAAGTATTAACAAGTATCCCTTAGAGCCTCATTTGCATCGGTCCGGCAATCACTTTCCGGTTTAGTGTTCGGTGGACTGCTGGACCGATCGATGGATGTTTTTTAAGTTTTTGGGCCCGTAGGGCCCTCACGTCGACGCAGTGAGGGCCCTACGGGCCCAAAAACTTAAAAAAACATCCATCGATCGGTCCAGCAAGTCCACCGAACACTAAACCGGAAAGTGATTGCCCGGACCGATGCAAATGAGGCTCTAAAGGGATACTTCTTGTTTGCGGTGATTAAAATTGAAGTACCCAGACGGAATCTAAGACAATCCTGCCTTTGTAAACTAGATGACAATCTGTTACAATCATGGTGGATCCTTACTTATTTAGCCATATAAAGTCTGTGATTATCATGGTGGATCCTTCCTTTGTTAACCAGACCGGAGTCTGCTTTCAGGAGCCCCCGGGAGGAAATGAAGAGAAGTCTTGGTCAGTTTACAACCAATTCCTGCCTCGTTAGCGTCTCTGTATCATTCTGCAGTCACATTAACTTAAAGCACTGTTGTATGCTACTGACGTCACGCAAGTCACTAAACAAATGAGCCGTGTTATAACTGAGATATCTACATTTTCCTCTCTAATGGTTACTGGAGAACCCTTGAGGTCATTGAAATGGCATTATAAATAAATTTGCTGATATTGATCCGCACTCATAGAAGTAAATGAAAGGAGCAGTGATCAGAGAAGAGGCCAGACAATGCTACAGTTGAAAACCAAGACACTCCCCTATCAGAACCTGGCGGGCCAAATGGAGAACCACGCGTCGAGGTCCACCTGTTCCTGCAGCGAGGCTTTGTGGTCATCTGGAGGTGGATTTTTGCTCCACATTAACACAGTGAGGTAGCCGCGATAGCGTATTGATAAGACGCTGGGCTCACTTCTTGGCTATTTTCTTGGGCTTTGATCAATATGCAGTATCTAAACTTATTCTTGCCAGGGCCACCAGGCGAGGCGGTCATCCGAATGTCACACAGGGACGTGGAACCTTATGGGTGGCTCTGGCCCCTGGGAACCGTGAGCCTTTAAAAAACATTAAAAAATAAAAATAAAAGTTCAAAAACAAAAATAGATGCTCACCTGCAGTCGCCGTGTTCATGCGTTCGATCCGCATTCGGGTATTTTCGAATGCGTAAACCCAGAATGCGACCCAGCCTAAAATGGGGACCATGAAAGTTTCTTTGGGAGATTCGCTCGCTTTGAACTCAAGCGTAGTCCATACACACTACTTCTAATAGCACCAGACTGAATTTTGCGCGTTGATTAGCTTTCCCTATAAGCAGTGTCCCTCGCCATCAGACAAACCCATTCCGGATTTAAAGGTACTTGCAGTTTACGCCCCCAAGTCAAGGACGAGAAATCAACATTTTATTTGAGATTACGGTGTGTGGGTTGAACCTCTTACCTCGGAATCAGCACATCAGGTGTTTAAGAACACACGTCTTATCCATTCGGCCTTGCTGACCTCTGGGAGCAGGAAATGTCTTTGGAAGTAACGGCGGCCGGTGTGATAATGACCACACCAGCCTCCGAGTGCGATTTGTCCATATACATATTGGGGTCTAGCGCCATGTACGCAATGCGTAAAGGGACCTGTACTTAACTAACACAGTGTTGACCTGTTAATGGACGCATATGTTGGAGTGTAGCAGAATATGTGCAGTTCGTGGTTACAACTGAACCAGCGGTCAGTCTTCATATCTGTATTGGTGTGTAATGTAGCTAAGCTAATACGCTGTTCTTAAGCGGTTGGTTCTCTTTAGGGTGGCATTACCCCCTCCCCCACTACCACCTGGATTCCTGTAAAAGCCTGTAAAATTGTATATGCTGTTGTTGTTGTTGTTGTTGTTGTTTTGTTGCTGTTGTTTTTATTTTAAATCTGCTGGATTGTCCATTCTTATAAGTTTAGTACCATTTGCCTGAATGGGGAAAACATGGTTGAGGAGTTACGTTGCCCACGTAGTATCTGCAATTAGGCTTGCCCCGAATTATACACAGGCAGAGCAAATCACACTTGGCCACAAATTGAGCTAGGCTTCACACTGACATTGTAAGGCGTACGGGTTCAAATCCCTGGCTCGCCAATTCCAAATGAGCAAACTCGGGACAAATACATCTTTTATGCTGATTAAAGACAGTCTCTGGATACACAAGTGCACAGCTGTAAATGGCTGGTAATAAAGCAAAAGTAGCTGGTCTAATGAGTCTGGAGGGGGAAGCTTGATGTCTACATTTATCTATATGCATGAACAACTAGGAAAGGCAGATTACCTCCTTGTCAATCTCCATTCCCTGATTGATATAACGACTCCCACACACAGTACTGCAAGTAAACATGTAAACATACACAATTATATATGATTGGAAAATACCAAGATAGATAGAACTATGGGTTAAACAAACTACTACTGAGTTTATTTACCCTTCTGATATTCACAATACAGCCAGCAATCAGTTATAAAGTGAAACTATGATTTGATGGTTTGTAGTATGATGATAGTGAACTTGTATGAGACAACAATGGCTTTCATATATACTAGATAATATTATGAAATGATGGTAGCATGAAATTATGTATAGCAGTTGTATGACTTTACACCAACATATAAATAGGACACATTAAGCAACTTAAAATGTTACTTGTTTGACAGGAAGACAGACCTCAGCATGACGTTTCGCCTTGGATCATCTGGGCGAGTATTCTCCGCGAATAGGAGCCTTCTCCGCAGGTTCGCTCCTCGTTTTAATGAACGGAGGTGTATAACCTGGCACTCTCTATGAGAGCTAAAAATATGCGAACAAGAAAGTGTAGTTTCTATGATCTACACACGTAAAAATCCTATCTACACATGTACCAACATACACATAGACAAACATAGTGACAATTCATGACACAATCTCTCATTCAGATTTACTGCTTTAATCTCTCTTCTCCCACTCTCTTTCCCTCTCTCCATCTCTCTCACTCTGTTGAGTCGGAAGGTCTTTTCTATTGTCTAACAGGTCCAGTCGGTGACATTCGCTGCCTTTATCTTTATGGGTCCTGCACGATGATTGAAGTGTCCTGCAGTCCATGTCTTTCATGGAGACACAAGGTATCGTGCAGTCGCTCCTTCAAACAAGTGGGTTCAACAGATTAAGTGTTATAATGGTGTCACTATAAGAGCGCTTGATGGCCCGGCTTATATGCCGGTGATCAGTCTCCGTGTCAGTCTCGTGTGAGTTTTGACGAAAGCACATTCATCACGCATGTGTATCGGCTGCACACATTCATTATTTATCCCTCACATAGGTTGGGTAATGTTTACATCATAACACTTTTACTTCAAAACAAACATAACTGTAGCTTGTATCATTCACCATGGTGTATGATAGTACAAATGAAGCATACAAACAACATCAGTATAAATATGCACACCGAACGCTCCTCATAATAATAGCAAAATAGATGATTCAATATGATATATAAGAACTATCTTAAACAGCTTATATACATTGCGTATAGCAAAATTATAAATTATTAAGGGAAAATACCCAAAGCATAACATGATATTCTCACTTTTGTGGTTAAAATAACAGAAGAATGGTCGCACAACTACATATACCACAATAAGAAAATATAGCTTTCATCGAAGTGACAGACGAAACCAAAGTCCCACAAATGTAGAGGCTGGAATCGGCTGAATAGTTGGTATGAAATATAATTCATAGAGAATTCTAGACAACCTAAGATTCAAGACTCCAAATGACGTTTGATATATAACGATGTAATGCTATCTTCTTCTTCTTCTTCTTCTTCTTCTCTTCTTCTTCTTCTTCTTCTTCTTCTTCTTCTTCTTCTTCTTCTTCTTCTTCTTCTTCTTCTTCTTCTTCTTCTTCTTCTTCTTCTTCTTCTTCTTCTTCTTCTTCTTCTTCTTCTTCTTCTTCTTCTTCTTCTTCTTCTTCTTCTTCTTCTTCTTCTTCTTCTTCTTCTTCTTCTTCTTCTTCTTCTTCTTCTTCTTCTTCTTCTTCTTCTTCTTCTTCTTCTTCTTCTTCTTCTTCTTCTTCTTCTTCTTCTTCTTCTTCTTCTTCTTCTTCTTCTTCTTCTTCTTCTTCTTCTTCTTCTTCTTCTTCTTCTTCTTCTTCTTCTTCTTCAGCGTTCCGAGCCATTGAGGTTCTTTGCTGCAGATACAATCCGTCTCCATTCGTCTCTCTGGTTGACCTTCTCTTGCCAGTCGTTGATTCCAAGTGCTTGTAGGTCTGTATATATATTATCTCTCCACCGTCTTCTTGGTCTACCTCGGGGTCTACGGTCATTTATTTCCTGAGTGTAAGCGAGTTTTGTTTCCCTATTATCTTCCATTCTTTCTATATGCCCCAGCCATTGTAGTCTATTAGCCTTCATGATACCAGTGATTAGCGGGGACTTAAACAGATCATAAATGTCTTTGTTACTTCTTCTTTTCCACTCTCCACTTTGTGTATCCCTAATGGGTCCAAAGATGCGTCTTAAAACTTTGTTCTCAAAGGTTTGTAGCAAGGCTTCGTCTCCTTTCGTTGTACTCCAGGTTTCAGAGCCATACAGCACAACTGGTCTGATCAGTGTTTTGTATATTGTGATCTTGGTGTTACGAGATAGCGCCTTTGATTTTAGTAGATGTTGTAGTGCATAGTATATCTTATTTCCAGAATTGATTCTAGTTTGTATTTCTTCCCTTATGATGTTGGAGCAGTTGAAGATTGTACCCAGGTATTTGTATGTTTCCGTTCTTTTAATGGTCATATTATCTATTTGTATGTGGCCAGAGTTTTTAGCCATTCCTTCTCTTGAAATTACCATATATTCTGTCTTATCTTGGTTGATAACCAGCCCCATCTGTTGGGCTTTTTCCTTTAAGTGAGTCAATATTTCCAATGTCTTTTGTTCATTTTCCCCTATAATATCTATATCATCTGCATAACCAAGCAGCTTGGATGTTCCTCCAATATCACATTCCTCCTTTACCCTCCTTACAACTTTCTCTAGAGCCAGATTGAAGAGTAGCGGCGATAGTGCATCACCCTGTTTCAAGCCAGATGTTATTTGGAAAGGGTCTGATTTCCTGCCTTTATATGTTACTATATTATAAGTATCTTCCATGCATAGTCTGGTCATGTTGATTAACTTCCTTGGTATTCCAAATTCCCGCATAGCATTCCATAGACTATTCCTATGGACACTATCATAAGCCTTTTTAAAATCCACAAAAATGTTATGGAGATCTCTTTTATATTCCCAATTTTTCTCGGCTATTTGTCGTAAGATAAATATCTGATCTATTGTTGATCTGTTTTGTCTAAAACCCGCCTGGTAGTCACCTAATATGTATTCTGAATATGGTTTTAGTCTATTTAGTAATACTGCGGATAGTATCTTATAGCTTATGGACAGTAGTGATATTCCTCTATAATTTTCACACTGGAACTTGTCTCCTTTCTTAAAGATAGGTATCAATAATGACTCTTTCCAGTCATGGGGTAATTCTTCAGTCCTCCAGATTTTTATTATTAGTTCGTATAGCTTTAGATGTAATGCATGGCCACCCGCCTTTATAAATTCAGCAGCAATTCCATCAGCCCCAGTTGCCTTATTGTTTTTAAGTCGTGTGATTACATATAGGATTTCTTCAAATGCAGGTTCTTCAATTTGTGGTTCACACGTTAGAACCTCTTCCTGTGGGAAAGTGTTACTTGGAGCTTCACAATTTAGTAATTCAACAAAAGTATTCTTTCCATGTGTTGCACATTTCCTCATTGGTATTTATCATATTCCCATTTTTGTCTTTTAAACCATATGTGTTGTGTTGGTGCCCTCGTTTCATTGACTTCAGTTCTTTAAAAAACTTTCTGGATTCGTTTTTCTGGTGATTAGTTTCCATATCTTTGATTATATTACTCATATATTCTCGCTTCTGCTGTCGAACTATTTTTGTAGCCTCTTTACATTCATTTCTATATTGCTCTTCCTTTTGGATGTTGTTGATGTCATTTAGCCATAGCTGTCTGGCATTCTTTTTCCTAATGACTGCTTCTTCACATTTTGGATTGAACCATCTGTTCTTTCTATGCGTGGTTAACACACCGAGACATTCTTCTGCGGTAGATTGAATTGTATTCTTGATGTTCAACCAAGTTTGGTCAACGCTTTCCTCCAACGGGTTTTGTAGAATTTCAAGTTTACATTTTATTTCATCTGCAAATTTCTCTTTGACTGTAATTTCTTGTAGTTTTTCTCTGTTATATGTTGGGTGTAACCTTTGTAGTTTAGCATAGAAAGCTCTCTTAAGTTTTATTTTAAATTTTGCCCCAACGAGGAAGTGGTCGCTGTGGCACTCAGCTCCTCTATAGCTTCTAACTTGTTGTATGTTTGATGCATTTTTGTTGTTAATTAAAATGTGATCTATTTGATTATAGGTTCTCTTGTCACATGATTTCCAAGTTTGTTTATGTATATCCTTTCTTTGCAGTCTGGTACTGCTGATCTGCAGTCCTTTGGCTTCTGCTAGGTTGATGACTCTCCATCCATTATCATTTGAAGTTGTATGTAGGCTTTCCATACCGGCAACTTTTTTATGAGTTTGCTCTCTACCTATTTTTGCGTTGAAGTCTCCCAGCACAATCAGGATGTCCTGTTTGGGGGTTTCTTCTATGACATCTTCCAGATCATTATAAAAGTCTTCTTTAATATCATCTTCTTTCTCTTCAGTAGGTGCATGTACATTAATCATCGTTATATTTTTCCATTTACCTTTTATTCGTAATTTACTAATCCTATCATTAACAGCTTTAAAGTTTAGAACGTTCCCCCATAACTCTTTTTTGATGACAAATCCTGTTCCTAATTCATGTTTATTTTGGGTGTTTCCTCCATATATTATAATCATTCCATTTTGCTCTAAAGTACCCTCTCCTGGCCACCTTATTTCTTGAATTGCTGTTATATCCATTTTATACTCAACCAGCTCCCGGGTTAATTCTTCGGCCGCTCCAGCTCGATATAGTGTCCGTACATTCCATGTTCCAAATCTCAAAAGTCCTTTAACGTTCCAAGGTCGATGTCCAAATAAGTCAGTCCGAATTCGAGGCTCATGTATCTGTTTCGTAACAAAATGGTTTTTACAAAGGTGGGGATGTTAACCCCACGCTTCAACCCCCAACCTGGAGGACCAGGGTGTTTCTCTTTGTCTGTTCTCTACCCTTTGACCTGTCCGGCTTGGGAGGCCCTGCTGGTAGCTACGCTACCGCCGGCATAGCTCTCAGGGTCATTGAGAAACTCAAGCTCCCCCACCACGACAAGGTGGAAACACCATCGGGGGAGGTAATACTATATACATATAAAAATTACTTTGCACCTGATTCTTCAGAAGACGGTCTAATTGTCGATTACCAAGCCTTCGAATACATACAGGTCTTATTTTCGTGTTGGGTTAGTCATCTGGTTCTCTGACATGCCCCTCTGACATTTAACTTGCTTCCTGGAAGCGTAATTTAGTAAACACACGTCCGGCAGTACTTACCAAATTGATAAGCCGTTGTCACCCCATCTACTATTCAGTTTTATAAATGGACATACCGGCCAGGTCATCTTATCTTGACTTCAACACGTGTCAGAACGGTTTACTCAAAAGTTTTATAACTACACGGGACTCACTCTCTTCTACAGAGGAACAACGAAGAAGAGTCAAAATCAGGCTTTGCTCTAGTTTGTCTAGGGCAGAGGTGGGCAAATTACAGTCCCAGGGCCGCAAGCGATCCGGCAACTGATATTATGTGGCCCTCGAGGGCATTTGAAATAAAAAAAAGTTACTTCATATTTAAGTTATTTTGTTGAATGTTACAGAATTTTATATACCGCTATGATTGTTTTAACATTTTTGATAAAAATTTATCTCAAATGTTATTAGTTATTTATACTGTTTAATAACCTATAAATAATTCATACTTACTTACTGTGATAGGTTGCTGTAAACAAAAAGTGGACATAATATATATATATATATATATATATATATATATATATATATATATATATATATATATATATATATATATATATATATATATATAATGTACAAAGCAAATGGATTACCATGGTCTGGCAAGAATGAGACAACGAGGAGTGACGAAGGGATCTGGCCGACGCTCAACGCTCAGAGGAAATGCGAGACGGACTTATAATCAGATTGCTACTGGTACTATTAGTGTTGGAACTCTTCGCTGGCTGCTGAAGATGGGGACGGAGCACTTATGGGTATGCCCCGAATGCTGTGATGTCGATTCCTAAATCAATCAATCAATCAATCAATAGCTTTACATTTGTCAATGTGGCCCTACGTTCAAAAATGTTGTCCACCCCTGGTCTAGGGGATTATAAGTTGAGGTAAGATTATTAGAAGCCACCGGTGATGTATTTCTTGACGCTAGCTAGTGCAAATTAAAAGTGTAAGTGAACATGGGAATGTGAACACCAAACACATTTAACATGTTTACAGACGAGAAGGTCGACTTCATTGAACAGAGCTTTATCTCATATGGATCTGCCTCTTTCCGCATATGGGCCTGATCCATGGCAGCAGCGACGACCCACATAAGACCCCGAGAAAATTGCACTCGTCAGCCGAATAACCTAGTCTGGAAGAGAACTCACGACCTTCGTATCCCGAAGCAGGCGCCTTTACTACTTCGCTATATCATCATCATCATCATCATCATCATCATCATCATCATCATCATCATCATCATCATCATCATCATCATCATCATCATCATCATCATCATCATCAAGTGCCATGCCGGTTGGTGTATTCGTTCATGACTCTCCACAGATCTCGGTCTTTGGTTTTCTGGATCAACTCCGCTGTTGATATTCCTCCATGTCACCGTCGCAATCCATCCAGCATCATTTCTCTTGGTCTGCCTCTGCCTCTCTTCTCCTAGATCTTTCGAGTCATTACGATGTTCTCCAATTCCCCATCTTCTTATCACATGACTAAAGAAAGCTGTTTGTCCCTTTCGTATTGTATATGATGTTCTAGTTATGGTATGGATATTTTGCTCTGGCTATGTGGGTGTTCGGGGGAATGAACAGACTGATAGGCTAGCAGGGAATGCACCTCTTGGTGATATCTTGCCTATGGACAAGGGGGAGCTGGTCGTGCGCTTGTGGCACCAGGTGGAGAAGGCGGAGGAACAGATTGAGAACCCATATGTGGAAAGAATGAGATTGCGGGGGATCGGCAGGGGTTCTGGAAGAATCTCAAAACTGAGAGGGAAGACCAGGAGAACTTTTAATCAGATAACGGTGGGAGCGATTAGTAGTATGACTCTTCGCTGGCTGTTGAACGAGGGGACTGAGCACGTATGGGAATGTTCTGAGTGCAGTGATGTCGGTTCTTAACTCAACTCAACTCAACTTTTAGGCAATCGCCGTTAGTTACTCTGACAGTCCAAGGAATTCGCAACATTCGCCTCAGTAACCACATCTCTGTTCCTTCAAATCTC